>QANX01006302.1:0-126006 GCA_003254975.1 Ochetophila trinervis | reverse complement strand
TGCTCCAATGGTAGAATATAGCTTTATGATGCCCGCATCAGTGGTAGCTCGGGAGTTGCAAAGACGAAACGACATAATTTTAGCCATTTTCGGATTTCAATGGCAGTTTCGTAATTTAGCTATTTTCGGAATATAATGGCAGTTTTGTAATTATTGTTATTTCCAGATTATAATGGCAGTTTTGTAATATTTGATATTTTCGTATTTTATTTAATTAGGGTTAGTTTTCAGCCTTAGGATTACTTTCCTAATTATTTTATGGTCTAGATTGATTCTTAACCTAACCCTAGTCTCTATATAAAGGGGGGTTACTAGCTTGTAAGAGACAACTTTGATTATTGATTATATAGAATCTATTCTTGTTTTCAACAAGACTTGTGTGTTCCAAGTGAGGATAGTTCTTCTTCTACTTGTTGCATTTGGGAATTGATCTTTTTATCAAAGGTATTTACTTTGTGGCGAATTTCAATTTCATTCTTTGCCTTCTAATTAGTGTTGCTAGATACAATTGTTATCTAGAGGTGCTATAGGGCGGGTTTTTACCTAGGGTTTGTTCCATATCATCTTGTGTGTTGGGATTACAGTTTATTTAAGCTTGGGGTTCCGCATCACCAATGCTTTGATATAAATTAATTCGGAACTCCAATATTAAAGAATCTGAAACCCCAAAACACACAAGAAATATTGAACAATAATTGAAAACAAGAACCCGCCCTACCAAACCCTTATATAACTTGTATCTAAAAACGTGGATTAGAAGGCTAGGGAAGAGAAGAACAATCGCCACAAAACATTTCTACTTTGATAAGAGGGTTCTACTCCTAATGCAACACGAAGAATAAATTGATTCATCACCTTGCAAGAACACTCATGGGAGCAATAAGAAAATAAATTCTTTCAATCGATTAAAATCTGAAATCTATATCTATTACAAAGGAATTAATCCCCCTTTATATAAGGATTAGGGTTAGATCAAGAATCAATATAAACCATTAAATATTAAGAAAGTAATCATAAGGCTGAAAACTAACCCTAAATAAATAAATTCAAAAATAGTAAAAATTACAAAACTACCATTATAATCCGAAAATAGCAATAATTACGAAACTACCATTATTATCTGAAAATAGAAAATATAACGAAACTGTCATTAGAAAATGCTTGTTTTTAAAACTACGCAATTTCATCTCCGCAACTCCCGAGCATCATTACCACTTTCATCCTTTGCTTGGGCATCATGCTTAAATCATCATTAGGCTTCGAATCATTTGGAAAATTAAATTGATCTTTATCCATAATTCTGTTCACAAATCCAAGCATTCTTGCTTTGATTTTCTTAGCTCGAGAACGCGTCACCGATTTACTAGGTAAGATGATGTCATCCACTTTTGCTCAAATGCTAGAATATAGCTCTATAATGCCCGCATCACCTTTCTACAGTAATAAAACATCTATCTAATTTTTCTTGTACATTTTCTTTATTCAAACGCCCATATATGCAATCTTCCTTAAATAACAACAATCTTGTACTCTGTAACACTATCCATCTTGTTGTGGTCAATCTCGGCCTCTAAGCTTTTCATTGTTATTAAGTAATTTGTCAAAATCTCCTACAATAAACCACCCAAGATTATTTTCCATAGCCAACCACCTTTACAACTCTCATTAATGCACTTGGAGAGAAGTTTCAAAGTCACCATAAAAGCCAGTAACGCAAGATAGGCCCTTATAAAAGAATGGTTAATCAACATGTCTATATGTCCCCAAGAATAAGATCGAACACTAACTTCAATTCCAGTCTTCCATTATAAGGCCATACCACCACCCAATCCCTTTCTATCACCAAAACAACCATCCATTCTAATGTCTCTTTTAAAATTCTAATATTCTAACTCATTTGGTGTCTCCATTATAAAGAAAACATCATAATATTTCATTAAAGCATTTATACTAATGCTTAGAATGTCCGAGGTTCCTAAACACTCAGACATTCCAACTTAAAAGTTTAATGATGCATCGTGGGCTGATCGCCAGACCCCACCACAGATTCAATAATTGTGTCTACCTTTTAGTTACCATAATGTTTAAGGCATTTTGTAATCTTCACAAAATTTGCACTCCCAAATAGAATCAAAGAGATATTCCGTTTAATTCCTAATTTAACTTGATGCGGAACCCCAAGCTTAAAGAAACTGTAATCCCAACACACAAGATGATATGGAACAAACCCTAGGTAAAAACCCGCCCTATAGCACCTCTAGATAACAATTGTATCTAGCAACACTAATTAGAACGCAAAAAATGAAATTGAAATTCGCCACAAAGTAAATACCTTTGATAAGAAGATCAATTCCCAATGCAACAAATAGAAGAAGAACTATCCTCATTTGGAACACACAAGTCTTGTTGAAAACAAGAGTAGATTCTCAATAATCAATAATCAAAGTATTTTTTTTTCTAAAAGTTAGTAACCCCCCCTTATATAGAGATTAGGCTTAGGTTAAGAATCAATCTAGACCATAAAATAATTAGGAAAGTAATCCTAAGGCTTAAAACTAACCCTAAATAAAAATAATCCAAAAATAGAAATAATTACAAAACTGCCATTATAATCCGAAAATAGCTAAAATTATGAAACTACGTCGTTTCGTCTCCACAACTCCTGAGCATCAATACCACCTTCATCCCTTGCTTGGAAATCATTCTTAAATCATCATCTTTTTCTCCAATGGTAGAATATGGCACTATTATTGCTATTTCCGGATTATAATGGCACTATTCTCTTCCTCAAGTTGAGATCGGATCTTC
Organism: Ochetophila trinervis; assembly: GCA_003254975.1. Lineage (NCBI taxonomy): Eukaryota > Viridiplantae > Streptophyta > Magnoliopsida > Rosales > Rhamnaceae > Ochetophila > Ochetophila trinervis. Next base: position 123,198 of record QANX01006302.1, on the reverse strand, counting down.
TCTATACCTCATCCTTGATTGTATAAGTTGATCCCACCAAACTAGAGCATAGTTGGTGAACTCCACTGCGGCTAGTTTAACCTTTTTCTCCTCAGAGTAATTGTGACAATCAAAAATTGAGTCTAACTTCTTTTCCCATTCCAAGTATGCCTCGGCATCACTTCTTCCCTTGAATGGTGGAATGTGCATCTTAATGGAACTTAGGTTGTCATCCCTTCCTCCTCTTGGCTCCTATCTCCTAGGTCTTCTCCTTACATTTTGAACTTCATACTCTTCTTCATCGGAAATATTTACTTATTGTCTCATGTGTCGTGTTCCATCTCTTCTAGTATTATTGGACATGGCCATGGTCATCTCCCTCATTTGCTCCATCATCTCATCCATCCTAGATTTTAATGCTTCTTCCATCCTTCTATACTCACCCTCCAAAGATTGTCGTAAGAGTTTTGGATCCAATGTTGCCACTTGCTCTTTTTCCGAAGTAGAAACTCCCTTTCCGTCTCTTTTAGACATTTTTACACACTCCCTTACGTGTTTCACTCAACAATGGTAAACCCTCGTGTTTCACATAAATTTGGCTTTTACCCTCTTTATGCTCACCACACAAGCCTTTTACCACTCAAGTCTTGTTCACCAAGTTGCACTTCAGAACCAATTACTTAAACAAAAATATAAAACTAAAATAGCAAATTTCAAAATTAAAACCTAACAATAAAAAGCAAGTTCAATTCTAGAGCAAAATTGGCACATAAGAAAAGGACAAAAGAGTAATGAAACAAATAATAATTACTCTATGAAATCAACACAATGAGAATAGGAAACTAAACAGATTTAGAATAAGAAAGTATGAAAGTAAGAAACTATGAGAATAGGAAACAAATATATTAGGAAAGTAGGAATTATGGAATAATAACAATCAGAAATCAATTAGGAATAAGTAACTTTCCTAATATTCAAGCAACCAATCTCAATATTTCAACTTTCAATCTCTTTTTTTTCTACGATTTTCGTTTTGTATCTATAATCAGATCCTTCTTTTTCTTTTTTTCTTTGTTTGTACGATTTTTTTTGACGATTTTTTTTTTTGTACTCTAAAACACCAAGAACAATGAAGAACACGAAAAAGTAAAGAACAAAAGAAAAAACCGCAGAAAACAACAAGCTAATCAAAGACTCAAAAAAAAAGAAAAACAAAGAGCAAGATAAATAGGAAATTATCTTGGCCTTTCTCTAATACCAAATGATGCGGAACCCCAAGCTTAAAGAAACTGTAATCCCAACACACAAGATGATATGAAACAAACCCTAGGTAAAAACCCGCCCTATAGCACCTCTAGATAACAATTGTATCTAGCAACACTAATTAGAAGGCAAAGAATGAAATTGAAATTCGCCACAAAGTAAATACCTTTGATAAGAAGATCAATTCCCAATGCAACAAGTAGAAGAAGAACTATCCTCACTTGGAACACACAAGTCTTGTTGAAAACAAGAATAGATTCTCAATAATCAATAATCAAAGTTTTTTTTTACAAGCTAGTAACCCCCCTTTATATAGAGATTAGGGTTATGTTAAGAATCAATCTAGACCATAAAATAATTAGGAAAGTAATCCTAACGCTTAAAACTAACCCTAAATAAAAATAATCTGAAAATAGAAATAATTACAAAACTGCCATTATAATCCGAAAATAGCAATAATTACAAAATTGTCATTATAATCCGAAAATAGCTAAATTACGAAACTGCCATTATAATCCGAAAATAGCTAAAATTACGAAACTGCCATTATAAGATGCTTATTTTTAAAACTACATCGTTTCGTCTCCGCAACTCCTGAGCATCAATACCACCTTCATCCTTTGCTTGGACACCATTCTTAAATCATCATCTTTTGCTCCAATGGTAGAATATGGCATAATGATGCCCGCATCATAACTTTTGACCAACTGTTTTCCTTGTAGCATAAATTCTACTCCTTATGGAATTAGTTAACCCATTTCTGCTTGAATGATGCGATGATACTCTATTAGGTCTCTTGGTAGCAGATAATTTTATTTCAACCAAAGCCAAGTCAATAATTTCACCTGATTGTGACACATTACCAATATTACCCTCAACATTTAGACTCACTAACATTCACATGGGGCACAGAGGCACATTTTCATGCAATTTTATATTATCAAAAAATTCCACATCACCATGTTTATCCTTTAGAATAGGTAATATATGTGGCATAAATGGAGAAACACTGTATTTTGTGGCCCTTTTGTTTTGAAATAATTTATCTTTCATCGTTCCTCTTTCATGGCTATTTTATTTTCATGGAGGATAACTCTAGAAGCCTGAGATTGCACCAATGGTTATGCCACTACTGTTGTTGTTGGTGTGTGATGTTGAATGCTGATGTGGACATCAAGTGCTTTTCTAGCATGGATGTTCGTGATGATGACATTGTGTTGCCAAGTATATTAATGACGCATTCTTGAGCTAAGAAAATCAAAGCAGGAATGCTTGGACTTGTGAACAGATTTATGGATGAAGATCAATTCTAGTTTCCAAATTTTTCGAACACTTTTCTGAGGCCTAATGATAATTTAAGCATGATGTCTAAGTAAGGGATGAAAAGTTTCATCAACGGTTTAAATCAAGGATTTTATGATGGCAATTTTGTTATTTTCGAATTCTATTTATTTAGGATTAGTTTTTAGCTTTAGGATTATTTTTCTAATTTATTTAATGGTCTAGATTGATTATTAATCTAACCCTAATCTCTATATAAAGGGGTTATTAGCTTGTAAGAACAACAACTTTGATTATTGATTAATATAGAATTTACTCTTGTTTTTAACAAGCCTTGTGTGTTTCAAGTGAGGATATTTCTTTTTCTACTTGTTGCATTAGGAATTGATCTTCTTATCAAAGGTTTTACTTTATGGTGAATTTCAATTTCATTATTTGCATTCTGATTAGTGTTGCTAGATACACTTGGTATCTAGAGGTGCTATAGGGTGAATTTTTACCTAGGATTTGTTCCACATAATTTTGTGTGTTGGGATTACTGTTTCTTTAATCTTGGGGTTCTGCATCATTTGGTATCATAGCTAGGCCAAGATAAATTCATATTTATCTTGTTCTTTGTTTTTTTAGTGTCTTTGATTATCTTGTTATTTTCTGCATTTGTTTCTTTTGTTCTTCGTGTTCTTTGTTGTTCTTCGTGCTTTAGAGTAAAAAAAAAAATATGATTATATTAAAAAAAAGATTGAAAGTTGAAATATTAAGTTTGATCACTTGATCACTGAGATTAAATTAGGAAAGCTACTCCTAATTGATTTATGATTCTTATTATCCCATTTTTTCATCTTTAATTTAGTCTCACATTCCTACTTTCCTGTTTTATTTGTTTCATATTCTATTTGTTTCCTATTTTCATACTTTTCTATTCTTATAGCTTCCTATTCTAAATTTGTTTAGTTTTCTATTCTCATTGTGTTGATTTTATGGAGTAATTTTTTTTGCTTTCTAGTTTCATTAATCTTTTGTGCAAATATTGCTCTAGAATTGAACTTGCTTTTTTTTGTTAGGTTTTAATTTCGAAATTTGCTATTTAAGTTTTATTTTTGTTTAAAGTAATTGGTTCTAAAGTGCAACTTGGAGAACAAGAATTGAGGGGTCAAAAGCTTAAGTGGGGAGCACAAAAGAGGTTAAAAGCCAAATTTGTGTAAAACACTAGGATTTACCATTATTGAGTGAAACGCGTAAGGGAGTGTGTGAGGTACTTTTTTTCTTATCGTTACTGACCTTTTGCAGATTTATAAAGAATTTCTACAAAGGACAGAAAGAGAGTTTCTAATTCGGAAGGAGAGCAAGTGGCGATAGTGGATCTAAAGCTTTTACGACAATCTTTGGAGGGTGAATATAGAAGATTGGATTAACTTTTAAGATGGAAGAAGCATTGAAATCTAGGATGGATGAGATGATGGAGCAAATGAGGGAGATGACCATGGCCATGTCCAATAATACTAGAAGAGAATGAACATGGCTCTGGAAACAATAAGTAAATGTTTTTGATGAAAAAGACTCTAAAGTCCAAACCATAGGGTGAAGACCTAGAAGAGAGGAGCCAATAAGAGGAAAAATGACAACCTAAGTTCCATTAAGATGCAAATTCCACCATTCAAGGGAAAAAGTGATGCCGAGGAATAGTTGGAATGAAAAAAGAAGGTGGAGTTAATATTTGATTGTCACAATTACTCTGAGAAGAATAAGGTTAAACTAACCGCAGTGAAGTTCACCGACTATGCTCTAGTTTGGTGGGAGCAAATTATACAATCAAAGAGGAGGTGTGAGATAAGTACCTATCTATCTTTGTTTTCAATATTTTTTTTTCTTTTTGTTCTTCGTTCATAATACTTTGATTCCCAAAAAAAAAAAAAAANAAAAAAAGTTATGTTTGATCCGTGCGTCTTATTTTAATCTTGTTGATTTGGGTTTTATTTTTACTCAAAAAAAAGAGAAGAAGTAAAAAATAAAAAAAATAAAAAAAAAAAAAATCCGAATTTTTTTTTCTTTTATTTTTTTCTTTTTGCTTAGGGTAATATTTGTTTTTCATTACTCTAGTTATTATTCTTGCTTTTCTTTCGGTATCTTTTCTTTCTTTGGTTAGGTTTTGAGATTGTGATAATTGCTTTTTGTTTTTCTTGCTTTGATTTGTTGTGTTTAACTCTAAAGTGCAACTTGATTAAAGAGATTGTGAGTGGTAAAAGGCTTGAGTGGTGAGCACATTGAGGGTAAAAAGCCAAAATTGTGTGAAACACGAGTGTAGTTACCATTAAAAAGAGTGAAACACGTGAGGGAGAGAAGTAAGGAAATTTTTCTTTTACTAATCTTGTTTTGTAGAAATTAAGATGTCACAAAGAGAAGGAAAAGAAGCCGCTCATTCCGAGGAAGAGAACGAACAGGAGATGATACCGGACATAAAGATCTTATATAAGGCCTTCATAGGAGAATTTCGGAGGTTAAACATAAGGATGGATGAGTTAAATGATAAGGTAAATGAAGTCTCTATAACCGCCACAAATAACCCAAGGAGAAATGGTTCGCGGACTAGAGATATAGATCCATCGGTTTCCGAGGATGATGAAGTCTCAAATCATTCAATGAGGAGACGTCCAAGGAGGGAGGAACTAAGGACTCGGAGACAAGAGCCGAGAGAAAGGAGGGATGACAACATAAGCTCCATAAAGACGGAAATACCACCATTCAAGGGGACATGACGCTGAAGTATATTTGGAGTGGGAAAGCAAGGTTGAACTAATTTTCGCTTGCCACAACTACTCGGATGAGAAGAAGGTAAGACTCGCCGCTGTAGAGTTTACCGATTATGCTTTGGTTTGGTGGGAACAATTATTGCAGACTAGGAGGAGATATGGTGAAGATCCAATTGTAACTTGGGGCGAGATGAAAAGGGTGATGAGAAGAAGATTTGTACCATCTTCTTATTACCGGGAGGTACACCAAAAGTTGCAGCGGCTCTCCCAAGGAACAAGGACGGTAGAAGAGTACCACAAGGAGATGGAGATGCTCCTAATACGAGCCAACATAGATGAGGAACGAGAGGCTTCCATGGCTCGATTCTTAAGTGGACTCAATAGAGAGATTGCCGACACTGTGGAACTACATCCATATGTAGAGATAGAAGACTTGGTGAACATGGCAATCAAGGTGGAAAAGCAACTTAAAAGAAAAGGGACTACTCGAAGCTTCTCAAATTCCAATTCTAAATGGAATTTAAAGTGGGAGAAACCTGAGGACAAAAAGAAGAGCTTCGATTTCAAGAATAAGGATAAGAGTGCCAGCACACCTAAAGGTACTCCTAATTCTTCTTCTTCTTCTACTACCACTACTAGACATAGGGAGATAAAGTGTTTTAAATGTCAAGGGTTAGGACATATTGCTTCTGAATGTCCTAATAAGAAGACTATGTTGTTGAAGGGTAGTGAAATTGTTTCGGAGTCTGAGAATGACAGTGATAACGAAGTGCCACCATTGGAGGATAATTCTAGTGATGAGGAGAACATAGAGTATGCTATGAGGGGAGAGTCTCTAGTTGTTAGGCGAGCCTTAAACCTTAAAGTTAAGGAGGAGAGTCTAGAGCAAAGGGAGAATATCTTTCACACTAGATGTATGGTGAGTGGAAAAATTTGCAGTTTGATAGTGGATGGAGGAAGTTGTGCCAATGTAGCTAGCACTACTTTGGTAGAGAAATTGGGCTTGAAATGTGAGAAGCATCCTAATCCCTATAGGTTACAATGGTTGAATGACAGTGGGGAAGTGAAAGTAACCAAACAAGTGAAGGTTGCTTTCGAAATTGGAAAGTATGTTGATGAGGTTGTGTGTGATGTAGTACCTATGCAAGCCGGGCACATTTTGTTGGGTAGGCCGTGGCAATTCGATAGGAGAGTTGTTCATGATGGGCATAGGAATAGGTATGCTTTTGAGTACAAGGGGAAGAAGCACACTCTAGCACNTTTCCTATTGCTCCCAGGAGTGTTCTTGCAAGGTGAGGAATCAATTTCTTCTTCTTGTTGCATTAGGAGTTGAATTATCTTATCAAAGTAGAAATACTTTGTGGCGATTATTCTTCTCTTTCCCTAGCCTTCTAATCCACGTTTTTAGATACAAGTTATCTAAAGGTTTGGTAGGGCGGGTTCTTGTTTTCCAATTATTGTTCAATATTTCTTGTGTGTTTGGGGTTTCGGATTCTTTAATCTTGGGGTTCCGCATCAAATTTAGTATATTAATGTACGAGTCAGCATCTTGACTTTTTGACTCGTACGTACATTCTTCGTTCTAGCTCCCACCGACGAAGCTCCTCTTCAATCCTCGTTTGCCAAAGATTGTTGCTTTTGCAATCCAGCTTCGACCCCCATCTAAAGAAACCAAAATGAAACCTTCGATATGTATGAAGGTGAAATACCTAAGGCGTATGGATCGACGATTTGTAGTGGGTCGAATATATAAAAGAGAGCAATGATCAAGAATATTTTAACATTTCCTTATATTTTGAAATAATTTCATCTAAATCGAAGACAAAAAAACGTAAGAATATTTATGCATAAGTATTTGTGCTTTTTTTTCTTTTCTAATGATAGTTTCTTTTAAAATAATAGATGATTCTCTTTCAAAATATGGGTACGTATTTATAGATAGAGAATGGTAGGTGTGAATTGATTATTTTGGTATTATGAAATAATTGTAGTAGGTGTGAATTAATTNATTGGATGTTTTTGTATTTCCTTAAATTCTTAACTAAATATAATTTCCATTATAATGTTTGCTCTTAGTTTTTTTCTTTAATAAATATAATTTCTATTAGTTTTTAAATTAAAATAACTTTGTCAAGATAAAAATCTATATATTATAATTGTAAAGTGGAATTAATGTGATTCTTCTTGTTATTTAAAGCATATTAAATATGTTGACATTTTAAATTTATTTAAATAAAATATTATTATTTATATTATTTTTGACATTATAATATATTAAAAATATATATTTATTATTATTTTAAATTTTATGTATTAATTTAATTTTTTTATTTTTATTTTGAAATAAATAGATTAACTTAAATAAATCGTTTTCAAATTGTATTTGGTAATATATAAAATAATATGACTAACTATTTATAAACAAGCATTGAATAAATATTTTATAAAATCTATAAATAAAACATTTTTAATAAAAGAAATTGTGCGTATAATTCACAAGGAAATAAAATTAAAACATTATCCACTCATTCTTATCCACCGCAAAATTAAAGAAAACCAAATCCAAGCATAATAACTCAAAGTGCGAAAAAACAAAAATGTTATTTTACCAAGCAACTCCACAACGCGCTCTCGCATTGCTCGTCTAATACAACCCCAAAGCGACCTAGACAGGCGCGTGAACATCATTTCCAAAAGCTTGAGAGTACGATTGTCATCCAAGATTTCCATTGTTCCGATGGATAAGAACATGTCTTCGCCTTCTTTGTTGCTCTGTCAACTTCTAAAACCTGGAAGCTGAGCAGAGTCTGTACCTCCGTGGAAAGACGGCGTAGTTTACGTGTCTCTCTTTTCTCTTTTTAACCCGCACAGATCACCTAGTCTTTGATTATCCAGACTTTATCTCTCTTTCTCTCTCTCAATACCCAGAAAGATTCAGCTTTCAGATCCCAGGGTGAAATTTCGATGATTTTGGCTTCATTTCCTATCTCCCTAGACGAAACCCGAGGAAATTTTTAGAGATTCAGCTTCTGGGTATTGCAAATTTTCCATGTATTTGAATTCTAAGTCTGGGTTAAACGCCATTCTCTTCGCGTTTCTGTCCCTTGAGCTTTCCCAGAAAATTTACAAGTTCAGGTTCAAATTGAAGGTTTAGAAAACAAAATCCAGAATCTGGGTTTTTGTTTTCTTTGTTTTTTTTTGGATTTGGGTTTTGATTTTGGTGTTTGGAGATTTCGAAGGCGTCAATGGGTGCTAATATGTCAGGTGGGGTTTCAGACATGGAAGGTGTAGTGAAGCCGAAGCTTGGGGATATTCCAGAAAGTTGTGTGGCATTAGTTTTTATGTATATGGATCCGCTTGATATTTGCAAATTAGCTAGATTGAATCGAGCTTTTCATGGGGCTTCTTCAGCGGATTTCATTTGGGAATTGAAATTACCGTCAAATTATCGGTTTATTATTGATAAAGTTTTTCAAGAGACGAAGATGGTGGAGAGTTTGGGGAAGAAGGAAATCTATGCTAGACTTTGCAAGCCTAATTCCTTTGATGGTGGCACTAAGGTAATTCCCTCTCTCTCTCTCTTTCTGTTTGTTTCTTGAGAAGATGCATTGTGTGTTTTAGATCAGTTTATTAATTATTGTTTTTCTTTCTATTGAATTTTGTTTGTGTGAAGGAAATTTCGCTGGATAAAAATACTGGTGGAATTTGCTTATCCATTTCTTCAAAAGCGTTAACCATTACGGGGATAGATGATCGGAGATATTGGAATTTCATTTCAACTCAGGAATCTAGGTAAGCTGTTAATATTTCCTTTTTTTTCTTATTGTAAATTTGTTGTCTGCTTTTGAATTGGATTAGATATGGTTCTGGTAGTGTTTTAGTTGATTCGGAACACTTTTCCTTTTTCTTTTGTTTTTTTCGTTTTTGGGTTTTACACAAATTTTGAGTCGTGTATACATTTTACTGTCTTTGATTGCAATTCTGTTAATTTGCTGCTTTTGATTTCATTCTTCAATCTCTCTCTCTTTTACAAACAAGAAGACGTCTTAGGGTGCTAACAGAGTTACAGAAGTATGGTTGGAGGTTGCCAAAATTAACATTCTTAACCCTATAGCCAGATTTGTAGGTGTTCTAGTATATAACCCAAATTTCAGTTCCTCCTTTTGCAAGTTTAATATGGCATTAGAACAAGGCTTTCTTTATGAGTTTTCTCTCTGGATTTCATCTTTATTCTTACCTCCTAGTCAACAGGTGCTAGTCTTGGATTGGTTTCGTCTTCCTTCCCACCTGTCATAGCCCACATCTCACAAGTTCGTTTTTTGAGAACAGTTGTATTGTATTGTGGTTTCATAGTAGGATATGCTTTTCTATGCGTCTAAGTCTCAAAGTGTGCTGTTGAAAAGCAATACTTTCTATGATTTATTGTAATGATGACATAGGAATTTGATTCTTCTTCCATCCTTTATCCGTCCATAACAGATTTCAGACAGTTGCTTATCTGCAACAAATCTGGTGGTTCGAAGTAGATGGAGAGTTAGAGTTCCAATTTCCAGCTGGAAAGTACAGTCTGTACTTTAGACTTCAGCTTGGCAAGTCCTCCAAGAGACTCGGTCGTCGGGTTTGCAACTCCGAACACATCCATGGCTGGGATATCAAACCTGTGCGGTTTCAGGTAACAACTTCTGATGGTCAGCAAGCTGTTTCTCAGTGTTATTTGGACAGTCCTGGGAACTGGATTAACTACCATGCTGGGGATTTCGTGGTCGAGGATCCTAATGCTTTGATGAAGATCAAATTCTCAGCGACTCAGATTGATTGCACTCACACCAAAGGGGGTGTCTGTGTAGACTCTGTGTTGATATGTCCCAATGGTGAAGGAAAAGAGGCTAAATCGTTTTTGTAGGGAGAAGGAGCTGTAAAATACATAAAGTATGTGCTGTCGCATGGAATGTGTGCCAGCCCCAACAAGATAAAGATTGTCATTTAGAAGTAATTTTGTAAATATTAGCTTTTTGAGTTTGTTTCATTGTTGCTTTTCTCTCCAGAGAATGAGAAGAAATTTGAAGTGTGCCAGTTTTGTTACTTTGAGAATTTTGTGTATATACACTTCTCTTTTTGTTCCACAAATCCCTTGTTAAGATGATGAATGAAGCTAGCAAGTTATAAATAATTCTTGCAAGTCTCCTCAGATATTGGATGTTTCAGTTGAATAATGGTGGAGGATGTTTCTTAAATTAAGCATCAAGCTGAAGGAAGTGTGCAAAGTTCAGAATGCTGAAAAGCCCCTTTTTATTTTTTATTTTTTGGTTTTTTTTTAAAGAGATTTAAAATTTAATTTAGTTACTAAAGTATTTAACAAATTTATTTATTTAATAATGTGATAAATAATATAATTTTACTTAAATGTGCACTTATCAATATTTATGTTGTATGAATATGTTAACTGATAATATATTAGTACTTGTTATTTGCTATATTTTTTTTTTAGTAAACATTTTGGTGCCGATAACATTGTTGTTCTTTTACCGAGCCAACAAATGAGTTGATGTGGGAAGCTTTACATATTATTTTGCAACGAATTATTATCCTTTTAAATAATATCATGGCATTGCTTTGTAGAAATAACATTTTCTATTATGAATTGATAGAATTTCTATATAGATAATAATTATAATTAAATCTAATAAATTCTAATATGACACGTCATTACAATATAAATTCATGTGTATTTTTAAAAATTTAAGTATACATATCTTAAAAGCTTAATTAATTAGATTTGAATAAATAAGTTCTTTCCTCGATATGTTAAGTTCTTTTGTTTTTTGTTTTTTTTGGTTAATTTTTTTCTGCATGAAGTATTTTTTTTGAAATTTTTCTTTGAAATTTTTCTTCATTCTGGTTGGAATGAGACCAGATTGTCTTTTAGGTTGGGTTATTTTGGTTTTCGGGAATTGTATTTTCCTCCACACTTACTTATATTTTTTCTTTTTTTATTAATTTATTTTGATTGGTAGGGGTCTTTTTTGGAATGGCTACATGGTAGGGATGCCAAAATTTATAATAACTTTTTTTTATATTATGACAAACAATATATAAATATTCAAACCTTCACACATGCGAGTACGAAAGTTGAATTTTAATAGTTTTATTTGGATTCAAATGCTATTTTCCGTTGCTACTGCACTAGGGAGAAAGAGTTTCCAGTGACATGGACTTTTAGCGTGGACTCCCACTAGATTGAATAGACGCATAAGTTTGACACACTCACTAAATAACTCATGGACTTATAACCGGACTACGTGTATGTTTTTTTTCTTTTAGCAAAAAAAAAAATATATAGACAATTACAATTTGAACAAATGCAATGTAAAAATATAATAAAAGCAAAAAAATTAAAATATATGTTTGAATTGGAAACTCAAAATTTTTTTTTTTTTTTTTTATGATCCTAAATTTAATTCATTATTTAAAAGATAAAAATTTAATAATGAAATAAAAAAATAACTCATTTTATGATAAGTACAAATATAATAATATAACAAACACTAAAAAAATGCAACTTACAAATATATTTTATAATAAATTAAATAAAAATAAAAAAATTATAAAATTGTGTGGACTAAGCTTTAAATTTGCTTAAAAAGTAGCATAATGGACAGGACTTTAGACCAAATTTTGTACTTAAAAATATAAAATTTGAGCCCGACTTATAAAAACGGACGAACTTGGACCATATTAAGGTTACTTAGGTTAATCTAAATTTAGATTGAGTTTTTTCAAACAAATTTGACAAATTTTAAAATTTCAAGCTATGTTTACGTCGAACCACTTTACCACTTTAGATTTTTTGATAAGAACCCAACGGCTTTAGATTGTGAAAAATAAATGATACTTTAGATTTTTTGTATTTAAATTTTGTGTCCTTTTGAACCCTATGCTAGATTACTTTTATATTAATGATGTTCATTAAATCAAAACACAAAAGTCTGTGTATCTTGATACATTTGGAATTCTCATGCTATTTTCCTTTTTCTTGGTGTATTAAAAATATGCTCGAATTGTCAAAAGAACATTATTAATTAATCTTTTTATCTTCTCCATGTATACATGTAACATTTTATTTTATTTTATATTATTCTCATGCTTTTCTATATTTATAAGTATAAAAAATATTGGATAAGATTAAAAATGCATGTAGATAAGAAAAATATATTGTTTAAAAATAAGTATTAGAAGATATGATAATAAATAAATGAGTTAAACAATGAAGTACAAGAATATAATAATAAAAATTAATGAGCTATTTGTATGTATAGAAAAAAATGCTAAAAATCTCATTTTGAAAAAATAAAATAAAATATAAACGTTCATTAGAGAGCTAAATTGTAACTTAAAAAAAAAAAAAAGTAGAAAATGCATTTTGCAAACAAATCAAAATAGAGAGGGTAAACTAATAAAAATTAAATTAGGGGGGTTACATTGAAATATTTCAAAAAATAATTACATTTTTACAGCAAAAAAAATGTTTATTTTGAGATTTACACAAATAAATTAAGTAGTGAAATAATAAATAAATGAAATGACCAAAATGGGCATCTGCCCTGTTTTTTGTCTTCAATTTTTCTCTCTTGCGCAATTGTATCATCACCGGTTCACCACCACCAACAAACTCTCTTTCTCTCTCTCTAGGTTTTGGGTTTTCTCTAAGAGAAAGCTTTTTCCGCTTCTCAATGATAGAAAGGTAAAAGATTCTATTCTTTCTACCAAATCTCATCTCCCTTTCTTCTTCGCATTTCAAGTTTTCATCTTTTCCTTAAGCGAAGCGATTCCGTCTTCTTCGATGATGTTGTTGAATCATTGGAATTTTGGCGCATTTCTTTTTTCGTATAGCAAACATGTAAATTCCAAGTTTACTTACATTTTTCCGTCAATTTTGAATTTTCTGAATTACTAGAAATCTGAAATTTTGTTTTTTTTCCCCTTTTTTTGGGGGTGACGAGGTAAATTATGTATATGAAACTGTATAAGCTCATTATAATCACCAAAAAAATTACTGTAATTGATGTATGGTATTTATACATGAGAAAATGTAATTTATCAAGCTTTCGTTTTCGTTCTCTCTTATAGGTGGAGCTTATTTTGCATGGGTTCGTTTGTTGTAGCGGTTGGTTTTTAACTCTTATATTATTTGCTTTGCAAAATATTTTGGTTAGGGTTGTAATGGGGGTGAGAGGGTCTAGGTGGGAAGTGTTGTTTGTGTCTGATTTTGATGGACTGTATAGAAGGAATTTGCGTTGCATATCTTTACTTTCTATGTATTTTCTCCTTTTTGGTGGGATTATTAATCTTGAATAATGTTTTTCAATCCCAATTTCAGGTTTTTTTGGGCTCAAAAAGGCTGCTGGGTTTTGATCATAGAATTAATAGCGAACAGATATGAATTCAGGTATGGATTTTCTGAATTGGCTTGAAATGGACATGTCAATGAAGATTCTTACTTCATTGGAGGATCCAGCTGATCTCGCTCGCATTAGTTCTATCTCACGTGCCTGGCGACAATTTGGTGAGTAAAAACTGTTATATGTATTGTAGTTTATCGTTTTCATTTCAGTCTTAGTAATCTAATGTGGAGTAAGCGCATAAGTTTGTTCCTTTTCTTAAAAGCTTACCGAAGTTAGGTTGTTGACTGCTTAGTTTTAGTGGTCTAAGTAATTTTGCTAATTATTTATTTGCAATATCTGGAAGCAAATATTTAATAGTAAACTGGACCATGTGTTTGATACGTGAGACATACAGGACTGGTATAGAAGGAGGCCTGAATGGAGTAGATTGTCAAACTGCCGCTGGGAATCAAAGAATGAAAAATATAGGCTGGAGAGAGGATGATAATTTGTCGAATAATTTTTCCTGCTAATTGCTTTGTTAGTGGTGATGTGATGTGTTGCATCATAAATTTTTGTTATGGTGCTAAATATTGTGCCTTTTATTTTTATTTTTATGTTTTTTCATTCAGTGCAGCAATTATTTTCATGGTCCACTTGTCTGGTTGTAATTCAGTGGCAAGAAATATTTTCTTGATGTAAAGTTCTGATTTTCCCTTGTTTGTTATTGTGTTTACTTTTCCTTCTCAATTGTGCATGTAAATATCCTTTCCTGCCTTGATTATTTGCTTCAATTACTAATCTCTCATGGGCCTTTTATTTATTTATTTATTTATTTTTTTATGTCTCTTAATTATCAAAACTATCACATATTATTTATTTTTCTATGTATCTCAATAGAGCCCTCATATTGGTCTGTATTTTATGTTTTTCCTCAAAAATTAATCTTACAATTTTGTTAGATGTATTTGACAAAATTAGTCGTGCACAATGTGTAACTTCTTAAAGTAAATTGTTTGTTGCATTATTTTTAATTATTATTCAAGGTTAATTTCATCATATTTATCCAATGAAATTGCATGGTTAGACTAATTTGATAGAAATATAGTCAAGGGGTCATGTGAAGGCTTATCTATTTTATGGTACCAAGTGAAAAACATTTGATGGTTTGGAGAGGTAGCACATAGTTAACCCTGAAACAAAATATGGTTTTGCAACTTCTGCTTTGACATGGGACATAGCATTTTTTTTTTCTCTTCTATTTATTCAATTATGTTTTTGGTGCAACTTCTGTTTATATGTTTACCATTTGAAGTCCCTGTGCCTACATCAATTTGTTTTGTAATTTCAGAAACTATTGTTTTAGTAGCAGGATCTACCCAATATGATCAAATTTTAGCAATGAAATGATTTTTTCTGTCAAAGGGTTTGAAGTAGAGTTACTAGAGTATTGATGACAATTTTGAGATGACCCTCATCTTTTTAGTTTAAAGAATGTCAAAATCTTGAATGGCACTTATAGTTTGTGAAATTCTCAATATTCGGCAGTGGTAGAAAATTCCCTTTGGAAGCAGCTGTGCTTAAGAAGGTTTCCTCAGTTATCTAAAGTTGCTCATGTTGTTGAAGTTAATGATTGTGAGGCCACTGAGATCTCTGTTGGATCTAGCAATTCAAAGGAATTGGAAACCTTGGAGAGGGATCACAAGGCTTATGCTATTTTAGGTCGAAGTTGTAAAGAATTTGCTGTTGAGGATTGCATTTTAGAGGCAATCAGTGCTTCCAGCACTGATAATTATCCAGAAGAAAGCATTCAGAATACTCTGGAACCAAGAGATATAGTTGCACGGAGAGCTTCATATTGGTCAAGTAAAGGACAATGTGATCCTTCTGTGCCTGAGACACTGACATACAAGTTGGACTCTGATTTTTGTGTAATTACTGAAATCAACATTCAGCCTTTCAGAGGTATTGTTTGATAATTCACTAAAATTATTTTAAATTTGTTTTGACTTTGTGTATATTATCGTTAACAAAATGCTATTTCCTTCCCTTAGCTTTTTTTCAGCTGGGTTTCCCCATATATTCAGCCAGACATGTTCGGTTACGAATGGGTTATCCCAGAAGTCCCTTGGATTTAGTGAGTGATTCTACAAAGGAATCAAGTCATGATGATAAATTCATTTGGACCTACACTTCGCAAAAATTTAGAATGGCTCGGGTGAGTTTCATTACTTAAGCTATTTTTCTTTCCTGCCTATCCTTCCTTTCTAAAGATGAGACTTTTGTTGATGATAAAAATAGTTAGGCAAATTTATACCTATTAACTACTCTTACAACTACCTTGTAAGATGATTAAGAATATATATGTAGTGTATATATGTTGAAAAATTAGTTTTTGGCACAAGTATAAGATAGCGGTTGAATATATTAATGTAATAGATAAATATATAAATAATGTGTATATGCATACAGTTTTGCTATAATGGGCTTGCATGCTCACCTTATGATGCGAGACTCATGCCTCTCCACATGTAGAAAGGCTTGAGACGCGCACCTTAAGGTAAGCATGCAATGCCCACTATAGCAAAATTGTGTATGTGTGTGTCTATATGCATATATAATTTTTCTATTGTGTGGACATCTACAAATTTTTTAACTTGTGGATGCACATCAGGTAACATGTTGCCTAAAAAAAGTGTTCTGCAACATGTTGCCTGATGTGTATCTGAAAGTTTATAACTTGTGGATATCCGTAAAAAAAAAAAAAGGACTATAAATATATGTATGTGTGTGTGTGTATAACAGAATAATATAATATACACAGAGAAAAGGAGTGTCAGATAATATAGATGCATTAATCCCATTGGTTGCTTCATTGCTAATCAGTTTCCTCAACCCAATAAGAGCAGCCAGTTTATCTCTATATAGGCCACCTTTCATGTGTGATTCACCCAGAGAATTTAAAATTTAAAGTTTGGCATGTCATTTTCTTTTTCAGTTTCTCAAATTTATTTCATTCTAGCATTATATTGAAGCCAAATATATATCACATATGCTAACAAAATTTTTAAGCCAACTAACGAACACATCTTTTGCTTTGAGGGTAATTATCTTTTAGCTTGTTTAATAGTTATTTCACTTGGTGGCAATATTTTCCTCCCACCTTATCAGAGATTGTCATGTTCGCTAACAGCTTCATCAAAGGATGGGCCAAACTTTAGACATGATGTGTCTGTCAAAGGCTTAAAGCTAATTATAGAATTGCTCATATTGATTACTTGTGATTGTTACAAATTAATCATGCGTCTCTAGTAATTTTTCTGAAGCACCTTCTTTCTCCTTTCTTGATCGTATGCTTTATATATCAAACTGCTCAAATGATTTGCTCATTGACAGGAAAGTATCTTACAGAAGTTCAAGCTCCCAGAACCTATCCTATGTATTGGTGGAGTCGTGCAGATTGAGCTCTTGGGTAGAGTACAGAAACAAGCAATAGATGGCTTGTTTTATATATGGTTTGTTGTGTTCTCATTCTTCATACCCTGGTTTCATGCATATTCTCAATGTTATGGGGTGTGTTGGTTACTTTTAATAGTAAAGTTCAAGCACATGGAAAGCCAATTAACCTGTGTTGTACGACACCACATGAACACATTACCTTAAATAACATGTATTGCCATACAGGGGCTTGAAGATTGATTTATATTAGTTTTAATTCATGAAGCGGCTTTCTTGTTTTTGGTATTTCAAATTTGGATAATTTATGAAAGTTAAATTTGGTCTTTCTCTCATATGATGCAACACAAAGGGAAGAATGCTGCTTTTTCTTTTATGCAAATTTGTATGATAATAACAATCTCCTGCTTTGACTATAGGGCAAAGTTTTGTTTAGCATTCTAATTTATTTTCAATTTATTGCTACTGCAGTGTGTCTCATGTTCAAGTTCTGGGGCAGTCGTTAGCACCTGCTCTTGCAGTTGAAGTTCTTGATCCGTCTGGAAGGTTTGTTTTGAAGAATAACCTGCAAGCGAAGGGCGATTGCAAACCCAGCATACTAAAGAAGAAGTCACGTGCAATTACAGATCAACGTGCAAGACTATTGGAGGGTCTTATTGTTGAGTTTGAAGATTTTGATGAGGATTATGCAGAATACATGTTGGAACTTGAAGATGAATCAGATGAAGAGTTTGTTCTCTAGTTCCATGTATCTAGTTTATTATTCTGTTTTCCCCTCCTTTCTGGATGAGAACAGGAGTCAATCTGAATAGTATATGCCTGCCTATTTGAGATTGTATTGTCTAAAAATGCTTTTTTCCCCTGTGCAGCTTTCTGTTATAAGTAATAAAAGCTTAATTCAATTTCAAATTGAAAGTTTTAAGTTCCTGCAATCACAACATTCGCCTGAGATTTAAGAATCATTTCTTAATCTCTAAAACATGTAAAATTTGGTGAGACCGGGTCGATTAATAGAAATGAAGTGCTACTCTGCAAAATTTTGTAGTAGAAAATGTCATCAGAAAGTTAGAAACTTTTATTTCAATTTATTTTATGTACTAAACTCTAAAGAAACCAGTAAATATGCGGAAGTGTAGCTTTTTGGTAAACGTTAACGTTGCATGGAAGACTCATATATGCACTAAATATTCCTGTAATCTGAAGTGATTTTGTTTGAATGGTTCTCCAATGTTTATCATTTCTCATTCTCAAGATCATTGATGGAAATATTTTTTTATTCATTTATTTATTTTAAAAAAAAAATTCATCATTTATTTTCGGTAGAAAGAATACCTATTTATATATTACAATTTTAAAGCCTATTAATATTTAATAGTTTCAACGAGTGATTATTTTTCTTCATCTCGTGCAATTTGATTATATTTGTCTTACGTTTTAAAATAAGTGTTCGCTGCCAAAGAAGGAAGGCATGCTAAGATATTGAAGCATATTGTTAACCTACGCATGAAATCTATGTATGCGTCAGCAAAAGCCCAAAAAAAAAAAAACTTTTTTATTTTTATTTTCCTTTTTGTATGGAAGGAAAAATACAACTTAAAATCTTTATTTTGCACAGATTTATTATGGAGCTAAAAAATTGGGCAGCTTCCTGACAACAGTTTTTTTTTTTTTTTTAATCTAGAGTTTCAAAAGTTATAAAAATAAAATCAAAATCAACAGGAAACAATTTATACACAACCTTTATATATATTATATATATATATATATATATATATATATATATATGCACACAATGTAATACAATGGACTATTTATTAGTGGTCATGAAATGAATTTTTTGTAAAATCTATAAATTTTATTTTATCATCATATGGCGTACACATAATTATAAATGATCAAATTGACATGATACGTGATAAATAAAAATAATAAAAAATAACATGACATAATAATTATATATAAATCTTTCTCTATGAAGTGCCTAAGAAGTTCAACTGTTGAGTTCCAATTGAAAATTTAGTGAATTATGTAATCTTGAAGTTGAGCTGTTTGACAGTATTGTGTTGTTTTGTAGGGATTTGAAGTCCTTGCCTGAATCATTTGTTAAGCTTTGCATCTTTGTTACCTTGACCTCTCTTTCACTTGATTGAAAGACTACATAAATTTGTGTCTATGTTATACAATTTACAGACGTTTAAGTTGACCTTTTGTTATGATCTCTCCAAGTTGCTAACAATATGCATCATCTCACTAGTTTTCGACACCTTGATATCTGTTCTTGCAACAACTTGATAGAGATGCCTAGAAAATTAAGTAAATTGAAAAATCTCCAAACATTGAGTGAGTTCATAGGGAAAAGATAATGAATCCAAGATAAGTGAGTTAGGGGAACTTGCAAACCTTCAAGGAGAACTTTCCCTCAAAAGCTAGAAAATATTTCAAGTGTTGAAGATGTATCGGAAACTAAGTTGATGGAAATGATGTATCTTGAAGAGTTGAAGTTGATCTGGAATGCAGATACTAACGATTCAAGACAAAAAGAGAGATATACTCGATAGGCTACTTCCTCTCACAAATTCGAAAAAACTTAAGATCATTGGATATGGAGGCATATCATTTCCAAATTGGTTAGGAGATGATCCATTCTACAATATGGTTTCATTACAACATTCTGGATGTAAATATTGCAGCTCTTTCCTACCACTTGGACAACTACCCTCCTTCAAATTTCTTGCTAATGAAGGATTGGTGTGGTAGTCACTGTGGGTGCTGAATTTTACAGGAAGAATTTTTATTTGAGATAGTATTTTGCGTCATTGGAATTCTTAAGCTTCAGTAGTATGTCAAGCTTAGAAGAATGGATTTCAATCCAAGTTGAAGATTGTGGAGCTTTCCCTAAGCTTCAAGAACTCTGTATATATATGATTTTGATAGGCTAATCACCATTGATATGCCTCACAACCTTCAATCTTTGACAAACATCAGAATTAGTGGATGTTAGAAACTAGTTTCTTTACTCCCAAATACTTCAGCTCTTCATGAATTAGAGCTAAGAAAGTGTTTTATCTACAGCTGCAAGACCTATCACAAACATTGGAATTGATTAGAATTGAAGGATGTCATGTTGTAGAATCATTGATTGAGGCATTGAGGAAAAACCAAGCTTCTTGCCTTCAAAATCTAGATATTTGTGATTGTTTTTCCGCTATAAAATTTCCTGCAGAATGTCTTCCTTCTGCACTTGCAACACTAAAAATAGAAAGAAAGTGGGGAGGATTTAGAATTTCCAATGCATCATTCACTCGAGAAATGCCTTGAAATGGTTGAAATATCAAGTAGTGGGGTTCACTTGAATAAATTCCCAATCTAAAACATCTCCAGATTATTAGGTGCAAAAATATAGAATCTCTCAAGGTTACAGCATCAGATGGATTGCTTCCATCCAATATGAATTATCTCTCAATACTTGGTTGCACAAAACTAAAGAAATTGCCTGAGGAAATGCATAATATTCTTTCATCTTTGCAATACTCGAGGATTGATGGTGGTCCACAGCTTGGGTCATTTCTTGAATATGGTACAGTTCATGTTGAATTTTCTCAACAAATAGGATCAAGAAATGGGGGCCATTTTCATAGAAAAAAAGAAGAAAGAAAATGGGGCCAATCTGCTAAGATTAGGAGCTTCTACCATTTAATATAATGGGTTAGGAGGAGGCCTTCAAGTGAAATTTCAAAAGCTAGCTAGCCCCTTTTGGAGGCAATTATTAGTATGATAATATAGAATTTTAAATATATATATGTGTGTATGTGTAGCTTCTGATTGAACTTATGATTGCAGGGAACATCAAATACCATACAAGATAATGGCATTATCTCCAAATTTATTTATTTTTTAAAATTTATTATTATTATTATTTTTAGTTTGGTCATGGCTTTACAGTTTCAAGTAACTATTTATATTGAACTTGCTTACTTGTTTAGAGATTCCTGATGGTTGGTACTTTGATGGGTTTGACATATGGAGAAAACCCTGTGTCAAGATCTTGTTGAATGATTTAAGAGAATCAGAGGATCCTCTGAAGTCTGATGTGTGCTAAAAATTTTTTTTATGGGTTTTAATGTTCTTATCAAATCCATTTCTAAGGAGCATATCAGTTTTGTTAGACATCACTGGAATCCTCAACTCGTGGAAATCTTCTAACAATGTTATTACTTGTGGGTATACAATTAAACTTTCTGCCACTGATAGTTGAAATCATTTTGGGTGTCTTCATGACCAAACAAGCTTTGAGCCACCAGTTAGGGACAACTGATTGAGTCAGAACATGTTAACCATCCAAATGGAAAACATATATCCTCAAGAACAGCCAATTTCCCATCTATTTTTCTAAATTTCCAACAATGTAGTCAGCGGTGAATGACTGAAGTCAAAAATTTGAGAAAAATCAATCATGATCCAAAAATCATTCCTTCCAAATCTCGTATACAAATAACCAACCATTCTTAATCTAATATTAATATATTTATCAAAGCTAAAGAGACTAACCCCATACATTTAGCATTAACTATCACATATTTTGTAGATGTGAATAAATAAGAACAGATATTATTGCTATTGTAACAAAAGAGTATGGACAATGAAATAATAAACAAAGCCTTTTCTTTCTAGTTGCCAAATTACTCCGAAAGGCTTTCCATCAACAAGTATTTGTCATTACAAGTCTTAATAATTATTAAAAGACATTGAAGCTTGTTGAGGAAGTAAAGACTTGTTTTCAGGATGATTTGGATTTCGCTGGTGCTGGAAGTAACTGCATCACATAAGCAAGAGATATATCAGTAACGGAGAAACTGATGAATTCCAAAGTAGTCAGAATAAAAAAGGAACAACACACCTTATGGAACTTGTAATTATTGTTTTACTTCAAAAACTGTCCTATGGATAAAATGTAATTCTTTTTTTACACCAACTGAAACCATGTCATGTTCATTCTGATTCAAAAACACCATCTGTCTAATCTAATTTTCTCGTTGAATTTATTTTTTGCTATTAAAGCATCAATCTTCTACTTGTGCAGTTTATGGATTCATCTTTTTACACCCAAGTTAAAACAAATGGCAAAAAATGTTGAAAAAGAAAGAAAGAAATGGTATTAAAGTCCGTGCCAACCTGATAACAAGAGATGAGAGAGCTGACAAAACCAAAAGCTCCGGTAACACGTGGGGTAACTTTCTTGGGGGACAACTGAAGCAGTCCGACCGCCACCACTATGTCCATGCCTGCTTTAATGAGGGCCAATGACCTTTCATTCGATTTTTTGAGTTTAGCACGGTACTCCTCATTCTGAAATTACAAACACACGTGGTTAATGCAGTGAAAGGATAGAATGAAGGGAAATAAGAACCGGCATACTGCAGAAGTTGCCAGTATACATACATGATATTTATTAGTGCTCTTAAGATCTTTCTCCAACTTTTTCATTGATGCAGAAAGCCTTCCAAGCTCCCCAAGCTGATATATTGAAAGAATATGAACACGTTACTCAAAATATTCACATCATAAAAGTGAGTCTAAATTCGAAAGACACGCACCTCGACCAAAGTGGTGCAAATTGATGAACCCATCCAGCAGAAGAGAGAAATCCGCCCAATCAGCTCAGCACGTTCTTTATTCTGTATAAAGAACATCATTTTCTTAATTCTTTCCAAGTAATTGTTGCAGAAATCATTATTGAACAAAATTTTTGAAAGAACACATATGTACCTTGTAGATTCCTGTCCTACCAAGCCATACAATTTGATCAAGAAATAGAAAAGTTGAGAGCAATGCGTTTTTGGACTGTAACAATTATAAACTTAAGAAAGTAAAAAACAATGAATACAAGATAATAATTTAATTTAAATTAGGGCAAAGAGAAAATGGCTTTCATGATTAAACTTAACAAAACAATTGAGAAGTATATTAGTACCTTTCCCAGTAGAACAAGTGGAAGAGGAGTTCCTTGAGGAGTTGGACTAATAAGAGAATGGAGATCATTGACAAACTGCACATCAACACAGAAGCTCATTTAAAGACCTAAAATGAATGGTCTAACTATTTTGAATTTCACATTCGATTCCCTGTGCAGCTCTAAGAGTCAATCCACTTTCTTGGAAAGTGGTGGAGGAGAGGACGAAAAAAAGCTTTAGAGAGGTACCATTATAAAGCACTATCTCCTTTTCTTTTATCCCCTCAAAGAATTAAACAGAGCCTAATAGGTACCAAGCTCCTGGATCCCTCTATATACAAAAATAGGGCAAGAAAAGAAAATGAAAAGGAAACAGGAGAATTATTTGCACAACCTTATTATTGAGAAGATATGCACAAGAATTCAAGTTCAAACAAACAACTACCACAAACATATAAACCAAGTACTAACCTTAAAAAGACGAAAAACTTTCCTTGCCAAGCTAGTTGATTTGTCAACAGTTTGGGCTGTGCCAGGTTCTCCATTACTCAAGAATTTTGAACCGTATTGTATTGCCCTGCATATCTTGTCCCTGGCCTCAGCCTTATTCAGATACAAAACAACAAGACCAAGTTCTGCTCTAGTAGCATCCAGTGTACTCATCTTTTATCCAAAGCCTGCTATGCTACAGAACATTAAAGGTTAGCTTAATAAATAGTTCAGAGGGGCAATCAATAGCATAAGTATAAGTTCAACGTTTCACATGATATAAATAGTCGAGAAACATATCTATACATCCAAGTGTGCTACATAAATGGAACAAGCAGTTTCACCAGAATCCAGAATACTTATTCATGCAAAAAGATGGGTTAACTCTTGCAAAGATAAAACCGCTGTCAATTACTGAACCAGATATCTCTACTCATATTATTGCCTCCAAAGATAAAATAAAATTTTACAGAGTTCTCAATACTACCAAGCAAGTTGGGCCTAATTGGCTTAACAAAGGAATCAAACATACTAGGTTACATACTAATTTGCTACATATCTATGAACATGACTAAACTCGCGCTAAAGAAGTCTTACAGTTCTAATAATTTTAATTTTTGTGTTTCTCTAACTTACAAAAGAAATAGTTTAGTCAAATCTATCAACATGACTAAACTCACGCAAAAGAAGTCTTACAGTTCTAATAATTTCAATTTTTGTGTTTCTCTAACTTATAAAAGAAATAATGGCATTATAAACAAATTCAATTAGAGGAAATCACAGTAAACATTAATCAATTTTGTTTGACAGTCTGAACTAGTTATTGTAGATTCTCTCATCCCATATGCTAAATATGCTTTATGTCAAAGCATCAAAATAAAATCCTACAGCCTCCAATAAATGCAACTACTAGGAAACCCAAGACAAATTTCTTCCTATGTTTGTCCTTTTGCAGCTATCGTCTTCTTACCCACAATATAATTGCTTTTACCAGAAAGACAATCGCATCCAATCTCCGGAATCATTTTACATACTACTCTAACCTACAACTAAATCCATAGATACACAGCCCAAAGAAGCACACAGGTTATATTAAAACGAGATTAAAAAAATAAAGAAAAAAAAAAACAGATTTTTAACAGGTTTTTCATTACAAAATCAATTCAACAAATAAGAGGTCGACTTCTTTGCTAGCAAAAGCTCATCCTTAGTTGAGTCTCGTAAGCTCATAAGCTCAAACTATCAGGGTTTCCCTTGTTTTTACCGAACAACAAACAGATTACAAACACTTAAAGAGCAATCACAATTAACATCAATATCAATAAACGACCCATATGAAACGTACCCAATTACCAAAATCTGAAATTTATACAACAAAACAAAAACCCAATACAAGATCCTCGAAAAAGATACAAACTTTACATAAAAGAAAAAGTTTTTACACCGTGGGTGTCAAACAAGCAAGCCAAAAGACGAGGTCCAGAGTAGATCAAACACGCTGAACCTATTGCAGGGAAGAATAAAAAAATTGTTTTGGGTTGCTAAATCACAGGACCAACAATCAGAGAAGATGGCTTTCTAATTTGTATATGTAGAAAGAGAGAGGAATAGAGAAAAGTACCGAAGGGAGTGCCAAGAAATTGGCCTCGAAAACAGCAAACTCTAAAAGTTTCAGATGAGGCTCAACGTCAGCTTTGTCTGTGTTTTCTTTCTTCTCTTTGTATGATAGGCCGTGATAAGGGCTTGTTTGGTCCTCTTCTTTCTTAACAAACAAACAAAAATATTTTTATTTTGATGAACAGCCCGAAGCTCTAAATGTGTTCTTTAATTAGTATTGATTATCCATCCCAGACATGTTTATTTATTTTTTATTTCTACCAGAAAAAATTGTTTTTAGGTGACAAAATATTTTTATGTTAATTGTTGCAAAGTATACTGTAATGTATGTATGATATTTGTTAGGTACAAAAATTAATGATTAAAATTAAATTATATAAAAAAAAATAAATGATTCAAATTTTAAAAATATTTAATAACGTATTTATCTAATTATCTAGATTTAATTTTACTATTAATTGTTATACTTAAATATAACAAGTATAAAATATACTTAATAATTATATATATACATATATCTTATAAGCATCAGTTTATTTTTATTTTTATATATATTAGTGTTATTTTTATTCTTTCACGATTTATTTTACTTTTTAAATATGCGTATAGATAAATATAATATTCCAACACAACCCAGTGATAATTTATAGAAATTTTCAACTAAAAATTCAAATTTTGTTAGAATTTAAAATATATTTTAATACAGTGTAATTGAAATTTGAAGACTAATTGGGTTGATGAAATCGACGTATCCATGTTACATTTATTATAACTTCTTCTTCTTCTTCTTCTATTTTTTTTTTCTTTGATGAATTACATTTATTATAACTTAGAATAAAATAGAAAGCTCCAAAACATACTATTTGTTTTCAATTCTTCTACGTTAGAAATAATTCTTCCATTGCCATAAAAATGGTTTAAGGTCATCATACGAAACCAATTGTAGTTGCCAATATGAATAAATTCTAATATTATAATGTAAAATAGATAGACTCGAAAATAGTCAACTTTTTTTTTTAAACAAAAAAATAGACAATTTAAAAATTATTGTCAACTATACGGAAGGAAGAGAAATTTACATATACTACTATATCATTTTTTATTATTTTTATTAATCATATAAAGTTGATCATGTATAGTCATTTATAATTATTAGTACAACAATTTTATATAAAATTTTATATAACAAATCAGAATTGGATAGACTTTTTTTTTTTTCTTAATATTTGGATTTGGATAGGCTTGCAGGAAAAAAATAAAATAAAAAAATTGAGGATGCTTGAAGTAGAAGAAAGGGGCATGCACGGATCACGACAAGAACAGGGATGAACGGCTCTTAAAGTGGAACAAATTTCTAATCCTCTTGGCGTACCCACTTATTCAGTATTTGAGGCCACGTAGATTATTTTCCATGTCAGATAACATGTCATTCTTCTTCACTGTAATAATAATAATTTTTTTTTCAACTGGATTATCAAAAAGATAATTTCTTCTCTTCTAGAAAAAAAATCCAGTACTCTGGAGCAAAAAATTATTATTCAACTGGATTATCAAAAAGATAATTTCTTCTCTTCTAGGAAAAAAATCCAGTACTCTGGAGCAAAAAATTATTAGTTTTGGAACCACTAAACACAAAGTATATTACATACTGCACATGAGAGGATGTAACCTAGTAATAAGAACCAGCTGAGTTATCACATATGTAAGTTAAAAATTATAGTTTGAATTTTAATAGTTCTATTTGGATTCATGTGTTCATTTTCGTTACTACTGCACAAAAAAAAAAAAAATTTNTCTCTGATATGATTCTTCAATGTGGATTTCCACTATATTGAAAAGAAGTTTAAATTTGACACATTTATTAAATAACTCATAAGTCTATAATTCTGATACGGATAAGTATTTTTCTTTGAGAAAAAAAAAAAGTCTATTACATGTGTGAGTTTCGTGTCTAAAAATTTAATAATCCTAGAACTATTTAATTTTTTTTAATATCCTATATATTTGTCTTTTAGATACGGAAAATTTTGCTCCTCTTCTGCACCCAAAACAAACTCAAACTCACACATACCCTCTTTCATCAAAAAAAAAAAAAAAAATCACACAAACCCTCTTCTACGCCGAAAACCATATAAAATTAACCATATTCAATATTTTCCATCAACGCCTATATTCTATATCGAAAAGCACAAATACACAATAAAATGTTATCTAATTTAACCGCCTCTTTCTCTTCTTTACAAAACCAATATCATTTAGGGACCAAAACCTTCTTCAATAACGGCAAAATGGAAATCTTATTTGAAAATCGAGTTTCTTTTTATGAAAATACATTCAATATCCTCTCAGCAAAGAGAGGACAATCTTATAATGGAGATCACATATGGCAATTGGTGTTCAATGGATGGGTCATTTTTATTTTGACTTATCCAATGTCTGTTTCATCTTTATTTATTTATTTATTATTATATTATTTCTTTCTGGTTTTGTATTTTGTATTTTTTCGTTTTTTTGCTAATATTGGTTTCTTGGTATATCAGTGGAACTACGTTTACATCCAAAGTACTTGGACACAAAGCCGTGACAAATCCATCACCCATTCAGTAAAAATTACCTTATGTTTTTTTTTTTTTTTTTAAATTTATTTTTTTTAAATCCATCACCCATTTATTTCTTGGTATATCAGTGGAACTATGTTTTTTTTTCATAAATAGTATAAGTTTGCTTTCAATTTTGGGTTTTTGTTTATTTATTTATTTACTTTTTAAATAATTGAGAAGAAACTATCATAAAATTAAAAATAAAACAAAAAGCGTAAATAAGTGAAAAACCTACTAAATTATACATCGTTTTTGAAAGTTTGGTACTGCTAGTAGTCCCAAATTATAAAATAAGTAACGAAAATCATTAAATTTATTTGTGTTGGAAAAGGTATATTGTATCCATTGAAATGTTGAATGCTTGATGGATTTTGGTGTAGAAACATAGCATAGTGGTGGGGTTTGAAAACTTTAAAGCAGTGCTATATATTTAACAAAAGCAATATCCTCCATGATATATGTCATCCTCATTTTCTTTTTGAAGTTTGGTGCTGTAACCTTAATAACCACTTGAGATAATGAAAGCTTTACATATTTGTCTTCTTGCTCAGTTAGTCTCCACTCTCCAATGCATGAGATTTCTTGACATCATTGTTGGTTACTAGAATTAAGATCTGATTGTTTGCCCAGAAGATAATAGGAAAAATGAGAGAGAAGATGTATTGGAATCCAAAACTAAAGAGGCATAGCAAAGGAGGGAAATTCATCAAAAAAAAAAAAAAATTAGCAAAAGAGGGAAAAAAAGAAAAAAGAAAGATAGTCAAGATAACATATTATATATATAGGAAATGTAAACTTTACTTTAAAAATATTATATAAGGTACACTTTATTTTTTTATTAAAAAAAAGAAAAAAAGTTGAGGTTGAGCATACTCTACTCATTTGACTCATTAATTTTACTTCAAAATACAGTACCAATATCACTATATCAAGCTCTCAATTAGGATCTAGCATGTTATCCATTGAAGGACAGCTTCGGACATTTATATATACCAGACTCTTTTGGAGGGTCAAAAACTATTCCTCTAGTACAAAATCTCTTTAGTTTTGGAAGGTCAACCAACTTTAAAAAACTTAGTTTGGGAAGAGCGGATATGACACTTGTACTTGCGGGTTCCTGGTTTTCATCTTCATGATCTTCAACTTCTACTTCATCTGATGCTTCTCCTATTATCACCACCATCTGCTCACATTCTATAACTGTCAGTGTTTCTAGGTGTTTAAGATTCAATAGCAGTGCAGGCATGAACAAGCTCTTTATTTTTGGACAGTTATATATGTAAAAATGTTTAAGAGAGGAAAACATGAAGGTTTGATGTAGTACTTCCGATGATGATGATGATGATGCAGATGCACAGCATACCTCTCCACCAAAAATTGACCTTAACTCCAACAGATTTTTAAGTTTTAGAGATTCAATTCTTTGAAGTGGAGGAAGTGTGCAAGAACTACAACAGATAGCATGTTTCATCCCATTACACCTGAGGATTAAATAATTCTTCAACTTTGCTGCATTATCTAATGAGGCCAGAATACCGCAGAGATTGCTGGCATCGTTGCATTCTTCAATATAAAGATATTGAACATCTGTAGGGAGCACAACTAATTCTCCTCCGGCTTCGACTTTGCATTCTCTCAAACCTACACCTCTCTCGTATCCTTTACTATAAAAAGGATAGGGGACATGTCCCAACAAAAGTAGGTAATTATTGGGGCCTCCATTATCCTCCCTCCATCTTGCATATGTATTGAAGTCCTGGACACTATACAATTGCCCTCTAAAAGTTTCAAGCTTTCCCAACTTCATCAGCTCCTCCCCTCTCACTTTTTGTGCAATGTTGCTTCCTAACCCTCGAATGGCAAGAAATTCAAGACAAGATAGTTGGGACAAAATGCCATCTGGTATCGTTTGTAGCTTTGTTCCATCGAGATTGAGATACCTCAGATTCAACAGCATTTCCAAGCCTTGGGGTACTTGTCTTATTCCTGTGAAACTGAGGTTCAGCCTCCTTAATGCCTTGAGATTTTGTAAGCTTGGTACATACTCCAAACTTAAACAATGTTCAAGCCATAATGCAGTTAGGTTCACCAAGCCAGAAATGGAAGAGGGCAGATTTTCAATCGATGTGAAAGACAAATCGAGAAAACTGAGCGCAAGCATATGACTGAAAAAACAATCTGAAATGCCACTCAGTTTTCTATTATCATTCAGCAGCAGTGTTGAAAGTTTAGGACACATGGGTGACATGTCAGAAGGAATACATGTTATGTTGTGGTGCATCAAAGAAACCTCTGTAAGATCCTCTGTCCACTTTTCTTCCCCTGGTATCTCTGTTAATATTTCTCTGTCTTCTATCAACCATGCAAAATCTAATCTTGCAATTTGGATGCCCATAGCTCTTACTAAATCATGCATCTTCATGAGCCTTCGGGTGTAGATCGTTTTACCTTCCAACAAGCAAACATTTTCAAGTTTATTCAATATGGTGTGGCCCCTATTTAACTCTGCCTGCCTGCTCCTCATTCCATCAATCAATTTCAAATTGATAAAATTCTCGACTAGCAATGTTCTTTCAATTTCATAGTCTTCAGGAAGCAATGAGAAATATAAAAAACATTGCTGCACTTGTGGATCTTTCAACTGCTCATAACTGTATTTTAATACCTTAAACACCTCAATTCCCATGTCATCATCATTTAATGCCACTGAATCTTTCATCTTTTCTGCTGCATCCCTCCAGCCAGCTATGTCTTCCACCTCTATCATGCATCCCGCCATGGTAATAATCCCGAGAGGTAAACCAGAACATTTTTTTGCCAGTGACTTTGCAATGGGTTTGATTTCAGGAGAAAGTGCTCTTCTATGTCCAAGTTTCTCAGTGAATAACTCCCAAGCTTCGTTCTCAGAAAGCGGCTCCACTTTGATATACTCTTCGCAGGCTATGCCTCGACAAACCTCAAGGGATCGACTTGTTAAAATCAACTTGAATCCATTTCCACCAGTAGGAATTCCCACCTTCTCCAATGGGAAATGCTGCTGCCACACATCATCTAAGATGAGCACAAAGTTGTTCATATTCCTCAAGCACCGCGCTAGCTTTGCAGCCCTTCTCCTCGCATCATCATCATTTTCTATTTCTAGTCCTATAGTTTTTGCAATGTCACTCTGCAGTTTATGAATCCTAAAATCCTGCGATACAGTCACCATAGATACGGAGGAGTTTGGACAATTGCAGAGCAAATTGTGAACATGCATAGCCAAGGTTGTCTTTCCAACTCCCCCCATTCCATATATGCCAATTTTTGAGGCTTTATCACTCATTAACAAATCCCATATCACATTCTTATGCTGCTGAAATTTTTGACCAATTAATTTAGTTGCTATTAACTCGATTTGTTCGTTGCCCTGTGCTTCAAGTGTAAGCCCCTCAGGAAATTGAGCTTGTTGATCGAGTTCTGTCACTTGTTCTGTTAATATGCTCAATTCTCGTTCTAGTGGAAAACGTCCATACCAACTTCTTTCCCGAACTTTAATCTCTATCTGCTCTACAGGACTTTTTACCGTTTCCACATCTCTTAACCAATTTTCAACTGCTTTCCTTCGTTTTTTCAATGACAAGCACTCTGCATATTCGAGCTCTTCCACGACATCTTCTTCTCTACTCTTTAAACGTTCGAACTTCCTTTTTAATTTCTTCATCTTTTCATCAATGCCCTCATACTTTATTAGACCTTCTACAAAATTCGTTGTGGTCGTTATGTACTCCATACCTAGCAAAATAAGTAACATATATGTACTGTATGTTTGAAGACATAAAGCAATGATCCAAAAAACTCTATTTCTAACATATGAATGTTTTATGTGATTTAAGTAGGGAAATGTTTAGCTCAAACAAATCTATAGTTAGAAAAATATTTTATCAAAAGACAAAAAAATAATTAGAGAAATGAAATGATAATCAAGCAAAAACATTACAACCAAGGCCAATCGAACATCCATCCACCATAGAATAAAGCATCTATTTTTAAGGCGAATAAGCCATAAAAAAAAAAAAATACAAATGAGTCGACACCAATTGTTTCATCTGCTCAAATCAGAAGCTCGATAACTTATAATAATTCATCATCTCTGGATCGGTTTCAACATGAAACGAGAAATTAAAATGAAGAAATATCACCAAAAAAAAAAAAAATAGTAAAAATATATTCGGTATAGAGAACACAAACCTATTAACCCTATTAAAAACTTACAAACAATTCAATATTAGAAATACCAATAATACATTTGAAATAGTTTAGGAACAAAATAAAAAATAGTATTTCATTACGCCAAAAGTGTGGATCCACGATACTAAATGTGCGATATAGAAAAAAATTATGTGATGAAAAACTAATTTTTGACACAAAATTATTGCGTCGTTGTTATTGTAACAAAACAACGACAAAACAAAGTCGCCAAATTGTTTTGTTAGTGGCGTTAAATACATTCAACGACACGCATTCGAAAACTATAATGAAAAATTTACGCGCCAAATATAGCGACCTATATTATGCATATTTTGCAAAAACTCTACGCGCTAAAAACCATTTGCGACACAAAGAGTTAACATGTTGCTCATTAATTAGGCGTGAAACGTAATTAGCGACACTAAAAATGCTTTTCGCGATAAATATTCTGTATTTTTTGCAAAAACTCTATGCGGCAAAAATTATTCGCAACATAAAAAGATAAAGTGTCGCTAAATAATTAGGTGCGAAATGTAATTTGTGAAAAAAGGCGACACATGTGTTGCCAATAATGGATAAAAGGCAACACTTGCGTTGCTAATGAGGTCCAATTAGCGACACATGCATTTTGTGTCGCTAATTTGGCAAAAGTGTTTGTATTAATATTTTTTATTTTTTGTGATACTAACATGTATTTTATTTTGGTTGTAGGAATATGGGAAAAAAAAAATCTCAAAGGGTAAACATCTGATTGTAACCGGATCAAATAGCTCACATAGGTCCCAAATGCCTACACCAATACTTGCCAAGTCGGTATATGCTGATGCTAATGTTGACGATGCCAGCTCAATAAAACTTAGACCTGCACTACTAGAGTTGTTAAGGCGGATCGACCCTTATAACACTTATGAGTTGTGGTCGACCTCTTTACCACCAACGATTATGGGCTATGAAATATGGATATCCATTTTGAATAAAGATATTCAAAGTTTTTGTTATATGAAAGAGTTGAAACAATTTTGTATTTTGTTCTACATAAGGTACATAACTCCAACTTCATTGCATTCATTACTTATAGTTTTATTATTATAGTTTTGTTACATACAATTAATTATGCTACTTGTAAATAATAATTAACTGCTTAGGCATTTATATTCCCGACTGATGGGCGAATAACTAGGAAAATATTGTTTTATATTTCTTGATGATATTGCCAATGTAAAAAGGAAAAATTCCAATGAGCGAGAACTGAAAATCTTAATGATGGAACGAAGCATCAATGGGTCAACTATGATTTTTTTCGTATTGGTCAAGGTTCAGAAAGTTTTCTAATAATAATATAATTATTTAAGTTTTACTAATTATGTACGCAAAAACATATATAATTTTATTTTGTTTATATATATTTTGTAGTTCCCATTGGATGTTGGGTATTGTTGACCCATACTTAACAGTCGCATGGTTTCATGACACTTTTGGGGAACAACTGTGCACGTATGGCTGACTTCAATAATTTGTTAGATAGGTAAGTTTGCATAATTAACTATGCAGGATTATTAATAAAATTTAATAATTAATATTTAAAACTGATATTATTTGTATTGATATATATATATATATATTGTTTGCGTAATGAACATATAGAAAGTACTTGTCTTGGAATCATACATTCGACAATCATAAAAAAGTTAAATACGAAAAGCTTAGGTAGCCAAAAACAAAGGTACATATATATTACATATTATATATCAAAATACACTTTTAATGTATGGTTAAATTGCTACTTAGCTATTTAATATAATGATTTAACATTTTTGTATAACTTTTGTATAGACGGTAAAACAATTAGGAAATATCGAACACGGGCATTTTGTGATGATGATTATGCGGGACATCATAGTAAATAATGTTATTCAAGAAAATTTAGTAGATATGGTAATAATTACTAACACTTTTACATTTAATAAGAATTAATAATTATTAGTTAATACTTATTTGAACTACTTGTTTGGTCTGTATGTGCAGTTTCAAGATGTAATTTGGACCCAAAAATACATAGATAATTTTAGAGTAGAATGGACAACTGTTTTACTCTCCTTTATAACTCCAAACTAAGATAGATTATTCCAATTTATATATACTTTTGAAAAACAATCTCGCTTATAATTGTTCCATTTAAATGGAAAGATATTATTGTATATGATTTTGTTTACACATTATTTTTATATATTTGCATTTTTTCTCATTTGTATTTTTTTATTAATAATTAATTATCATTTTTATTAAATTAATCATTTGCAATAAATTATTCATTAATTTTATAAAAAAAAATGAAAATGAAATTTAAATTTGTTTAATTTTAATTAAGAATATTTATAATTTTAAATTAATTTTATAAAATATATTAATTAAATCAAATTAGATTTTAAGATATAATCGATTTATTGAGACCCTAAATTATAATAGTAATTTTTTTTTTTATTAATTTGAACTATAAGAATATAAATTAAAAAAAAATTATTTAATTTGTCACTAAAATTAAATTTGAATTATTTAACGACGTCTTTTAAAGGATTTACTGTAATAAATTTTGCTGCATTTTTTTAAAAAATGGCCTAAATAATTAGTGACATATTTCGTCACTAATAATAAATTATTTTCATACATATAATGGCGACGCACTGCGTCGCCAATTAGTGGTATTAGAGACGAATTTCCATTGCCAAACTGCCTCATTAGGAGACGCAATGCGTTGTCTATTGTGGTATTTTTCGCGATGAATTTTCGTTGCTAAAAACACCTCAATTGGCGTCGCTAATTGAGGCATTTTTCGCGATGAAAATTAATTGCGAAAAGCAGACAATCGTGACAATTTTTATGCGTTGATGTTGTTTAAAATTTGACACACGTTTTGTTTGTCGCAAATTCATCGCAAAGACAGCCACGACAATATTTATGCGTTACTGTTGTTTAAAATTTAACACATTTTATCTGTCGCAAATGTTTTCTACTTTCAGCGACAATTGATTATGCGACACAATTAGTGTCGCAGTTTACAATTTGCGACGCCATTTTTACGTCCCCTATCAGTGTTTTTGTTATAGTGTTTATTTGAAAATATTGATTTTTCACTAGCTTTTCTACCAGTCTTTAAAAAAAAAATCAAACTACATTTCTAAATATAATTAGTGGTAAGACTATTAATCAAAATATTAATACTACATATTTTAATGAAAATTTTCTTAATCAATTTTAATAGAATATTAATAATATATATAAAAATTAAAATATTTTCAGCAAAACATATCATGGTAGCACAAGATTTTCAATAATCTCACCAAATCTTTATTCCAAAAAAAAAAAAAAAAACTTGGCAGCATCCACGTCACAGAGTAATAAGACAATCTATTCTTGATGTGAATGATAAGCCATAAAGAAAAAAGGCCACTAGATGGTAGTTCGTCTAATTTCAACTTACGTTAGCATTTATATTTCATGAAACAAAACAAAAAACAAAAAAACAAAACAAAAAAACATTCTTGGTAATGATTATACAATTCAATGAAAGGTTGTCTGTGGCAATAATATATAGGAGGAAATATAAGTATGCAAGCTAAGAAAACTTACCTGAACGAGCTCATCCAATGAAACAAATAGTAAAACAGAATCTTAATTAGAAGCATTTATCTTTGGTTATCTATGCGATTACAGTTGGATGAACGAAAAATCTCATTTCTGAATTCCTGATCTCTGTTGGGGATTTAACTAGGAGTAGGATTTATATCCAAGAACTTAAACTCCTAGTTGAAAACTCCAAAGTCAAAATCATACATCCAGGTCAAGTTCTCAGCAAAAACACAAAGGAAAACAAAAAAAATGGGCAAAGTAGGACTTGGATACGATTCGTTCTCCATCAATTTTTTAGTGTATGTAATTGGTCAACTGTTTGGCGTGCTTATTTTTTTATATTATATTTAAATATTTTTTTTTGGGGATAATTTAAATAGATTACTATATCTTATTATATATATATATAATTGGATACAATAAGAACGTTTTATATGACTATTGATGTATAAAATCGCACCACTTGTGTATTTTTTTTTCACCATTGAAGAATTTGTGAGCATGCAACAAAGAACACGACATCAGTAAGCCTTTGGAGGCACTGGTGTAGCATTGGCCAAAAACTCTCTGACAGTCAAGTCAGAAAAATAAAACTGAACTTTTAGTGAAAAATAGATAAAAAGAGCAGAGATAGGCGTGTAGAATAATCTGAAAAGGTCGGTTGTACCCTTTACTAAATTATAAATTCTTAATACAACTAATCATGAATTCTACTATAAATTTATCATCCTCAACAAATAGACATAATTCATTTTGGTAATGGACAAAAATGTATAATAAATCTATGACAGAAGGATTCCCCAAAATAGCAGATCAAAGCAATTGATACCTGAGAGGGGGCTGGTATAACATACCCTTTTGATCAAATGTGACATAATGAGTTCAATTTCATCATGTAGAATTCAAACCTCAAAGTTAAAATGATTTCATCTTAAATTGCCTACCACAAAGCAGGAGGAGAAATAAATAACTGAGTTAAAATACCTTGAGGATAGATCAAAGAAATAACTGAGATAAAATGCCTTGAGGATAGATCAAACTGTAAATGTCTTGAATCCTTGGTAGTTGTGATTTGTATTTGGGGGTGTGAATAAAATATAAAGAGAAAAATATGATTACCATTGGAAACTTTAAAAGGATTGATATTGTTTTTAAAACTAAAAAGATGACGCTACAAAAACTTTGCTCATTTACATTGTGTAATTAATGTCACTAGAAGTCCAGAAAATGCTGGAAATGATTTTCCGACACTTTTAACTATATTTACAAATTTATAAACACAAACGATATTGTAAATGCTTAATGATATTTTTGAAAATGCCAATATGTTTTTGTGGCACTATTTGCAACATATAATAGAAATGTCGTAGATAGTATTCCTGACCTTTTTTTACGACATATAACTAACCTTGTTAAAAAATTCATGGCTTTATAAAAAAAAAATAAGAATATTATTTGTTGCATTTTTTCTAATGTCGATTATTGTTTTGTGGCATTTCCATAAATAATAGGAAAACCTTTTAGCAATAGGGTAGAAAAGCTGTAAAAATTATTTGCATCATTTATAAAATATTGTGACTTTTTAACAGTGTTATAGAAGTGCCATTAAAGTTATTTGCATTATTTATTAAATTTTGTAATATAATGTTTTTCAGAAACCTTTTTATTTTACCACTTAAATCATTGACAGTATTAAATTGATAAAGAACTTTTCAATTATATTTGGCAGCGTTTTAGTGATTAGTTCTACGTTCAACCATAATATAATAAATAAAAATATGAAATTAAATTATAATATTTTTCTTAAAAAGGCAAAAAATAAAAATTATTGTTAATTAATCATTCATCTATCATATTTAACATCTTTTAAAAAATTAATTTTGTGAATTGTAGCTTTCATATATCCATCAGTTATTCTAAAATTCTTTACAAAAAATTAATCATGATAGTTTATAATTATAATGTCAATGAAGATTATCTTTGGTCTTCAATATTCATCACCGGTCCATACCTAAAATAAATAAATAATATTTATTAATTAATAATAACTTAAAAATAATTAATATATTAAATGTTTTTAAAAGAATAGGAAAAGGTTCATCAAACCTACATTAGGGTGGCCAACAATAGTCTCTGTCCATGACTACATGTATATATCATTATATATCATCAGCATCATCCATTCCACAATTGACAGTTTCATCCCCAATTCCTTTTTTCCCTCTTTCAAGCTCTTCCAGTAGACGGAAATTCCTAGGAACAGAAAATAATATCAGATGGAAAAGTTATAACTTTGTATGCATATACTCCAACACCTATCACTATGGGTGTTTCAATTTAGAAATTGTTGAATTTTAGAAGAGTTTAAAATTTTAAAAATATTTAATTCAGAATTTAAATAAATCTATACAAATTAAAAGTATTCAATTCATATTTTATAAAAGTCTATTAATATTTAGGTATATTCAATTAAGATTTTGTAAAAAATTATTAAAATTTGAAAGTATTGAAAAAGTTATTAGCTTTAAAAGATTTTAAAACATGATGGATTTTAAAAAGAATTTTGTGAATGAAAAGTAGTCTAAGTAAAATCCCACATATTTTTCATGAATTTTGTTGGATTCTTATAAATCCAATCTCTAATTTTTTTTTTTTTTTAAATTTACAACTAATTTTAATCCATTAAGCTCTAAATTGAATATACTACCAAAATAATCAACTCTGATACATGACATACCATAGTAACCAAAACAAAAAGTTACACCCAAAAGGATTCTTGATGTCTTAGTTCCACACTGAATTGGGTAGATTAGACAGTAAAATGTTAAGAAAAAAACTTGCACCATCATCATGCCAACAGTGCAAAGGATCTCAATTTTCCATTACTAAAACTATCCATTATCATTTTAATCCCAAAGCAGACCTAGAGATTTATCTGAAAATAATACTTTCTAAGTAATTTTAAAACAAAAATTCTAATTTAATCAGATCTACAAATGAAAACTAAGCTTCAGCTTCAGCATATACCACTAACATTATTCATCTCTTCTCTTCTAACACTTTTCAAGCAATGTTCTAAATGGCAGTTATGAGTTGTTTCATCAGACCTTATTTTGGAATATAATTCTCTAACATATTAAGTTGAGATAAACTCCATAACTTTTTTCATAAGATTAGTGATCGAGAGAAACAATGTAATTAAACACTATTGGCTAACTGGATTCAGAAATAGATCGGGGAAATTTCATTATACTAATCTGTGAATTTTCTCTCTCTCTCTCTCTCTCATAAAAAAACATGACAAGGATAACTATGATTGGAGAGGACAAACAGAGAGAACTAGTGTGACTTACGATTGATTGCTTGGTGCTTTACAAATGCAAACCGCTTCATCAGCCAGTTTCACATGAAGTGTCTATGATGGATTGAACAGCAACACAAGGTATCCCCATCTCATGTCCAGTTCTATAAACAAAAACATATACTACAAAAAAAAGTGATCAGTTACTACGATTTTTAGACATAAAAATATTAATTTTTAGCTAAATGGTATTTTTTCTCTCACATTCACCAAATTTGTAGCTAATTACTAAAAATTTCATACAAATCAGCTACAAAATATTCTGTAGCTGTAAAGAATTAATCACGCACCAATTACTACGACAGACCCACGAACTTATTTTGTAGTTAAATAAAAAACAGCTAAAAATAGCTAATTTGCTACAATAATAGCCTGTAGCAACTGATCACTTTTTTTGGTTATATAACAAGAAATGCTAATGTAGGCGGCAAAGAGAAGGGGAAAAAAAATCATTTTTTCTTTTGCGGGAATAAAAAGATAATATTTTAAATGAACCAAGTTCAATTCCAACAATTGAACTTAAAACGAACCCTCATAACCAAAACCCAAATCAAAAAATCCTATATTTACAAAGAAGAAAGAAATGAATCGCAGAGAGAAGAACTTACAGGTGGCGAAGTAGTAGATTTTGCAAATGTGCATTGTGGCGTCCATATCGAGAACACAATAAACGGAGGCCTAAAGAAGCCAACTTCATCCAACTAGCAAAAGCTTAATGTGAATTCCAGTGTCACCATCTAAAACCCAAAAACAGATCTAATAAAAAGCGTGGAAGTTTACCTGCACAAGTGAAGGATAATGAAGTTTTGTGACCAAATCAAAGAGAGAGGGTGTGGGTGAAAAGGGGAGGAAGAAGAAAGAATATGTTTGGGGGATATGAAGGAGATCGGAATAAAGAAGTTCGATGAAAATGAGGAGAGATTTCAACAAATAGATCTCTTTTTAGCAAACTTATACTTAACTAAAGGAATCAAATATACATAAACAATCGAACAATAATTATCAAAAAGAGAGATTTCATAAAACGTCATGTTTAATATAGCTTTTGTTTGTGCTTTTGCTTTTTTTCTGTTTTTTCGAAAGAGCTTTTTAGAAAAACTAGTCTTCACTGACTTTGGTAAAAATGACTTCTGGAGACCATAAGCACTTTCAGAAAATTAACCAAACACTTCTAGAAATATCTTTTGAGCTTTAAAAACTGTTTTTGGCTTCTCAGAAGCTATACCAAACAGGGTCTAAGTTTGCTTTCAATTTTGGGTTTTTGTTTACTTATTTATTTTTAAAACTTGTAATTAAATAATTGAGAAGAAACTATTATAAAAAAATAAAATAAAACAAAAAAAAAAGTAAATAAGTGAAAAACCTACTAAATTACATAGTTTTAGAAAGTTTGGTACTGTTAGGAGTCCCAAATGATAAAATAAGTAAAGAAAATCATTAAATTAATTTATGTTGGAAAAAGATATATTTTATCCATTGAAATGCTGAATGCTTGATGGATTTTGGTGTAGAAACATAGCATAGTGGTGGGATTTGAAAACTTTAAAGCAGTGCTATGTATTTAACAAAAGCAATATCCTCAATGATATATGTCATCCTCATTTTCTTTTTGAAGTTTGGCGCTGTAATCACAATAACCACTTGAGATAATAAAAGCTTTACATATTTATCTTTTTGTTCAATTAGTCTCCACTCCAATGCATGAGATTTCTTGACATCATTGTTTTCTTTTTGGGCTTGATTGCAGTTTAATTTACCAAAAGAAAAAAAAAAAAAAGAAAAAAAAAAAAAGGGATGCAAGTGATAATTCTGAGTTTAAATGACCCCGCTCCAATTATAAAAAAGGGCTATTATTTATTTATTTTTATAAAAATCTGAAATGTAAACTTCACTTTAAATAAAATTATATCATGTCCACTTTATTTTTTATTTAAATATAGTATAATTTCAAATACAACTTTGTAATTTCGTATAATGCATAAACACCTTTTACTGTAAAAAAAATTGTTAAAGTTAATGGTATAAAGGTCAATTGTTCTTTTGACAAATATAATTTTTTTTTTATATTATCGTATGATGACATCAGCAAAACGCCATGGTGACGTCACTATCCCCTACCTCTAGCCGGGTCAGCATGAGCCGTATTTCAGCTTTGCGGGTTGTGCAACCCGCTTCACGACCCTGACTTATCTCACTTGGTTAACCTCCATTTTTGTCGCCGTTTGAGGGGTTTTTACGCTCATTCAATTTCTTTTCATAATCTAGTATCAATTTGGCCAATTATAGCCGAAAAACACAAGCCCAAGAAAAGAAATCATTCGGCTATTCACGTTTATAAAAACTTTGATTTCTCAAGTATTCACATCTAAAACAATCAATTAAAGCCATCAAATATACTCAAGATGCATCATACAACGAAACTCAAACAGTAATTTCAATCAAAACATCAGTATTACAAAAAATAAATAAAATTTATCAATCGGTTACATAAACTATAAACGCAAAATCAGTGCATTACCAAAATTGACCTGTCATACATTCCATATGAAGCAAAGCATACAACATGTTCGCAAACATCAATAATCTAAAACCAAGCTTCAATTTCTATCAAACCCAAAGTTACAACATTTTGATAAAACCTTGAACAATCAAGTATAAAACTCCAAAAGTCATAACACTTTTTGTTTTTGGTGTTCGAAAACTACAGATTAAAAATAATATAATCGGTAGAGTCAAACTATTCGAAAAAAATACCATTAAGAAAACACAATATCAATCATTCTTAGCATGTTTTGAAAAAAAAATAAAATAAAATTAAAAAAAATAAATCGGAAAGAGGGGAGGGAAAAAGAAGAAGAGAGAAACATGGGGAGAAAGAGAATGAAAAAATAAAAAAAGAAAGAGGGAGGGATGAGAGAGAAGAGAGTTGAAGGTGAGAGAGAGGAGAGAATAAAAAATATTTTAATTTTATTTTAAAAGGCAATTTAGTCATTTTAGCATGCTATGTAAGACAGAGAAAAATAAAATGGATGTCAATTAAATTTTAAAAAGTATTTATGCATTATACAAATACACGAAGTTCGATTTGGAATTATACTATACCATAAAAGTATATTTGAAATTCTTCCTTAAGAAAAAAAGGGCAGAGGTGGAGGATACTCATTTGCCTTGTTAATTTTACTTTAATATACAGTGCCAATGTCATTATATCAAGCCTCCATTCAATATATAATTTCAAAAAATGATTGTTTTATTAAATATACAAACCTGAGATATAATACTTCTTAACAGCCATTCCATATCAATCCGCAAATAAAGCAAGCTGTTTAAATCAAATTCACCATCCATATTTGACAGTAGTTTTCAAAAACTATTTCCACCAAACTAAGTTGAGAACTAAAAGTGATGAACCGCATAACAATTGCATTTCCGTAATCACCTGCGAGCATATATCTAAAGAATCTAACAGCAAACACCCTCATGGATTCGACAGCCAATTGCAAACTCAAAAGCAAAACAAGTCCATTACCAATTTACCATGTACATTGCTAAGGCATAAGGCAGATTTGACTCATTAGTTTTACTTTAATCATACAGCACCTCAAATAAGCATTCTCTTAATGTTTGGAACCGGCACCAAATTATTAGCTAATCCCCCGTATGCAACAATGATTGGATATGTTCGTCATCTTTTTCATTAAGTTTCTTAAAAGTCTTTTAATATGTAGATCAAATACATTAAATTGCCATAATATTAAAAAACAAAAACAAAACAAACAAAAATTGAAAGTTCACTTACATTTGCAAAAGACAAAAACCTGACTGATGCTGGAGAAATTAAGGAGATTAAAAGATAATTCACAGACCATCATCATATGTGAAGCAAGATATATTGGGCTTGCGAAGAAAGGTTGAGTAATTGCTTGCTTTGATCGTCTTCAACTTTGGAACCTTTTTAATTTTTCTTCTTCAAATGCTCAACCATAGGAGAAATTGAACAAAACAATAATTCCTCTCGATCTGAGTCGGAGTCAGGATCCAGCATGTTGTCCATTAAAGGACAGCTTCAGACATTTCTCTATACGAATTAGTTCGGGAGGGTCAAAAACTATTTCCCTAGTACAAAATCTCTTCAGTTTTGGAAGGCCAACCAACTCGAGAAAACTTATTTTGGGAAGAGCGGATACGATTCTGGTAGTTACTGGTTCCTGGTTTTCATCTTCACGTTCTTCAACTTCATCTGATGGTTCTCCTATTATTATCACCATCTGCTCACATTTTCCAACTGACAATGTTTCTAGGTGTTTAAGATTCAATAGCAGTGCAGGCATGAACAAGCTCTTTATTTTTGGACAGTTACTTATCCCAAAATGTTTAAGAGAGAAAAACATGGAGGTTTGGAGTAGTTCTGATGATGATACAGATGGAAAACATACCTCCCCCCAAAAAATGCGCTTAACTCCAACTGATTTGTAAGTTTTAGAGATTCAATACTTTGAAGGGTAGGAAGGCTGCAAGAGCTAGAACAGATCACATGTTTCATCCCATTACACCTATCAATAGAACAATTCGTCAACTTGGTTGCATTGTTTAATGACGCCACAATACCGCAGAGACTGCTGGCATCGTTGCATTTTTCAATATGCAGAAATTGAACATCTGTAGGGAGCACAAGTAATTCTTCTCCAGCTTCGCGTTTACTTAGCTTGCATCCTCCCAAACCTACACCTTTCTCATATCCCTGAATAAAATTCAGAAAAGGCTCGAGGACCTGTCCCAACAAAAGTAGGTAGTTATTGGGGCCTCCATTATCCTCCCTCCATCTTGCATATGTACTGAAGTCGTGGACACTATACAATTGCCCTTTAAAAGTTTCAAGTTTTCCCAGTTTGACCAGTTCCTCTCCTCTCACTCTTGGTTTAAAGCTGTAAAGCTCTTGAATTATAAGACATTGAAGACAAGATAGTTTGGGCAAAATGCCATCTGGTATCGTTTGTAGGCTTGTTCCATCAAGATTGAAATACCTCAGATTCAACAGCATTTCCAAGCCTTGGGGGTACTTCTCTTATTCCTGTCAAACTAAGGTTCAGCCTCCTCAATGCCTTGAGATTTTCTAAACTTGGTACATACTCCAATCTTGAACAACCTTCAAGCCATAATGTGGTTAGGTTCACCAAGCCAGAAATTGAAGCGGGCAGATTTTCAATTGATGTGAAAGACAAGTCGAGAAAACTGAGCGCGGGCATATGACTGAAAATACAATCTGAAATGCCACTGAGTTTTCTATTATCATTTAGCAACATTGTTGAAACTTTAGGACACATGGGTGAAACGCCAGAAGGAATACATGTTATGTTGTGGTGCATCAAAGAAACCTTTGTAAGATCCTCTGTCCACTTTTCATCCCCTGGTATCTCTGTTAATACCTATATCTTCTACCAACCATGCAAAATCTAATCTTGCAATTTGGATGCCCATAACTCTTACCAAATCATGCATCTTCACAGACCTT
This sequence comes from Ochetophila trinervis, assembly GCA_003254975.1. Taxonomy (NCBI): domain Eukaryota; kingdom Viridiplantae; phylum Streptophyta; class Magnoliopsida; order Rosales; family Rhamnaceae; genus Ochetophila; species Ochetophila trinervis. The sequence continues at coordinate 78,708 of QANX01006302.1, read as the reverse complement.
AGGGTACCACCTGTTTGCCCTTCCAATAAGCAAACATTTTCAAGTTTATTCAATATGGTGTGGCCCCTATCTAACTCTGCCTGCCTGCTCCTCATTCCATCAATCAATCTCTCATTGATAAAATTCTCGATTAGCCATGTTCTATTAATTACAGAGTCTTCTGGAAGCAATGAGCAATATAAAAAACATTGCTGCACTTTTGGATCTTTCAACTGATCATAACTGTATTTTAATACTTTAAACACCTCAATTCCCATGTCATCATCATTCGATGCCACTGAACTTTTCATCTTTTCAACTGCATCCATCCAGCCAGCTATGTCTTCCACCTCTCTCATGCATCCCGCCATGGTAATAATCCCAAGAGGTAAACCAGAACACTTTTGTGCGAGTGACTTTGCAATGGGTTCAATTTCAGGAGAAAGCGCTCTGCTATGCCCAAGTTTCTCAGTGAATAACTCCCAAGCTTCTTCTTCAGAAAGCGGCTCCACTTTGATGTACTCTTCGCAAGCTATGCCTCGACAAACATCAAGGGATCGACTTGTTAAAATTAACTTAAATCCAATTCCAACAGTAGGAATTCCCACCCTGTATAATGGGAATTGTTGTTCCCACACATCATCTAAGATGAGCACAAAGTTGTTCATATTCCTTAAGCACCGTGCTACCTTTGCAGCCCTTTTCCTCTCATCATCATCATTTTCTATTTGAAGTCCTATAGTTTTTGCAATGTCACTCTGCAGTTTATGAATACTATAATTCTGTGATACAGTCACCCAAGATACGGAGGAGTTTGGATGATTATGAAGCTCATTATGAACATGTGCAACCAAGGTTGTCTTTCCAACTCCCCCCATTCCATATATGCCAATTTTTGAGATGTTATGACTCATCAAGCATTCCCATATCACATTCTTATGCTGCTGAAACTTTTCACCAATTAAATTTTCTGTTATCAACTCCAATTGTTCGTCGCCCTGTGCTTCAAAGTGTAAGCCCCTCAGGAAATTGGCCTTGCTGATCGATTGTCACTTGATCTGTTAATCTGCTCATTTCCCGTTCTAGTGGAAAATGTGCATACCAACTTCTTTCTTGAACTTTTTTCTCCATCTGCTTTATGGGATTCTTTATCCTTTCTACATTTCTTAACCAATTTTCAACTAGTTTCCTTCGTTTTTTCAATGACAAACGCTCTGCATATTTGAGCTCTTCCTTGACATCTTCTTCTCTACTCTGTACGCGTTCGAATTTCCTTTTTAATTTCTCCATCTTTTTATCAATTCGCTCATACTTTATTAGATCTCCTACAACGTTCGTTATAGTCGCTATGTAATCCATGGTACCTAACAAAATAAGTACATATATGTAGCTAGAAAACTGTATGTTTGAAGACATAAAGCAACGATCCAAAATACTCTATACTTCTAACAGATGAATGTTTTATGCGGTTTAAATAAGGAAATGTTTAGTTCAAACAAATCTACAATTAGAAAAGTCTTTTCATCAAAAGAAAAAAATTTAGAAAAATAAACTGACAATCAAGCAAAAGCATCACAAGCAAGGCCAATCAAACATCCAACACAGAATTAGACATCTATTTTTAAGGCGTATAAGCCATAAAGAAAAACTACCCACGCATCAAACTCTTCAAGCAGTCGGGGTTTGGGGAAAGTGCGTAGAGAGAGAGAGTGATAGAAGATCTCCATTTGCAGTTTCGGGAAAGTTAGGGCAAGGTTGGGGAATCGATCATGGAGGTTGAATCCATGGGAGATTGGGACGGAGGTACGCGATTCTGAAATGGTTCGTGGTGGTTCTGTAAACTTCTGTCAGGCTCTTTTGAAGAATACTGTGAAGGATTCGGAGGCTGAATGGAGTGGCGAAGAAGTGGATGTGCCCTTGGATTCGGGAATCCAAGTTCTGAGGTTTTCCAAACAGGAGAAGAAGAAGCTGATCTGGAAGCCATGGGTAAGAGCTCTGATTATCTAGATGATAGGAAACAATGCCGTATAATTTTCTAGTTCAGATATCGCAGATGAGGTGGAGAATCAGAGAGAAAATGAAAGTAATCGATATAGGGGAATTTTCTGCAGTGCGTGCAAACTCTTCTTTATTTGGGGTATATGAATTATAAGTACTCCGTTAATCGGTTCTTCATTATGAATTAAATATTATTTATTATTCATTATGAATATTATTCGCAATATTATTCACTGCAGACTAAATATTATTCAAAAATAATATGCCATGTAATCCTAAAAATGTAATAATAAATACTGTGACTCAGTATATAGTATTACCTCTTTAGGAGTACAATGTGTTGCTTTGGAAGTTTTTGCATGATCAGGGAGCGATGGACTTGGGGTTTAATGGGAGTTCTTTTACCTAGTACAACAAGAGGAGTGGAAAAGCAAACATCCAAACACGTTTAGTCAGAGTTTTCTCTAGCTTGGACTGGAGGCTTCGGTTTGACCGAGCAGGAGTTCTCCACCTCAACTCTGGTCTTTCAGACCATTCCCCGATCCTCCTGTGTTCGGTGCTTGATCATCCCTCAAAGCCGAAGCCTTTTAGATTTCTTAAGATGTGGACCAGAGATCCAAATTGTGAAACGGTTATCTCTTCGGCTTGGAATCAAAGGAGTGAACATGTAAGTAGAATAACCTTTTGCTTTCGCCTAAGAGCTACTGCTAGAGCTCTTCAGTTCTGGAACGAGAATAGTTTTGGGATGTGCCATACTCGTGTGGCGGAGCTGGAAGAACAGCTGAAGATTATACAGAGCAGTAATCCCACTCATACTAATCTTGAGAAGGAGAGAGATGTGCAAGACCAAATTAGCGAATGGTTATACCGTTTGGAGACTCTTTGGAGACAGAAGTCTAGAGAATTATGGCTAAAAGGGGGAGATGGGAACTCCAAATTTTTCCATGCATCTACTATCTGTAATAGGAAAAGAATTTTCATTCCAGCCATTAAAGATGAGAATGGGATGTGGAAGCTGACAAGGCAGGAAATTGGTTCTTTTTTCACTGAGCAATTTGAGGCTTTGTTTAGGACTGATGTTATTGAGAGTTGCCCTAATTTGGATGAGCTCATTCAACCAGTTTTATCCGATCATGAAAATAACTGTTTTATGGCCATTCCCAACAGTGAGGAAATTTTTGATGTTGTGAGGAAAATGAACCCAACCAAAGCTCCGGGGCCAGATGGTATGTCTGCTATCTTTTATCAAAAATACTAGAGTACGGTTGGCCAAGATGTTGTGAGACTTATTCAGAATGCCTTTTCGTCTGGTATCATTCCAAGATCAATCAATGACACGTCTGTTGTGCTTATCCCAAAGGTTAACCACCAGACAACTTTTAAGCACCTAAGACCCATCAGTCTCTGCAATACAGCCTATAAAGTTATTTCAAAGATTGTTGCCAATCATCTTAAACCTTTTTTGGATCAAATCGTCTCCCCTACTCAGTCGGCTCTCGTTCCTGGGAGGTGGATTGGGGAAAATACGATTCTGATTAATGAAGTTGTTCACAGTATGAGGAGGAAGAATGGTGACAAAGGCCTGGTTGGTATTAAAATTGATATGAATAGGGCGTATGATAGGGTCGAGTGGGGTGTTCTCAACGATCTGCTCAGCAAGCATGGGTTTTCTGCTCGTGCTTTTTCTTTGATTAGCGAGTGTTATATGGTGGACTCGAGTGCAATCCTTTTGAATGGCAGCGTGTTTGGTAGAATCAATATGGAGAGAGGTTTAAGGCAAGGAGATCCTATCTCTCCATACCTGTTTATTATTATGTCTGAGCTTCCCTCGAGGATGCTGTTCAAACTGGAGGAGGAAGGGAAAATCAGGGAGTGCATTTTGGAAGACCGGGGCCAGCTTTATCTCATTTGTTCTTTGCAAATGATATTGTGATTTTCTGCTGGACTAATAAGGATAATGTTATGGAGATCAACAATTGTTTGGATCAATACTGTAAGTGGACAGGGTAGCAGGTTAATATGGAAAAATCTAGGTGTTTCTTCTCCAAAAACACAAAAGGAAGCACTAAAGCTATGGTGAAGCATACTTTGAATTTAAAAGAGCTAAGGAGAGATGCCAAGTATCTTGGAAATCCTTTGATTGTAGGGAGCAACAAGGCTAGAGCCTTTGAAGATCTTCGGTGTAGGGTTGAGACTAAAATGACTAGCTGGAAAGCAAAATTGCTGTTTAGAGTTGGTCGAGCTACTCTTATCAAGTCGGTAATCTCCACTATTCCTTCTTATGTGATGGTCTCGTGTAAGCTCCCAGTTACTTGGTGCAGGAAAATAGACATGCTAGCTCGAAGGTTTTTCTGGATTGGTAATGAGAACAAGGAGAGATTCCTAGCTCTTATCGCTTGGGATAGAATTTTCTCACCGAAAGCTTGTGGAGGTCTAGGCTTCAGGAAGATGGAGGACACTAATAAAGCTCTGATTTGTAAGCTGGGTTGGTCCCTAGCTGGTGAGGAGAATAAGATTTGGGTAAAAGCTTTGAAATCCAAATATTTTCCCTACCCCACCTTTATGAGGTGCAAAAAGAAGAAATCAGCCTCTTGGTATTGGTCTGGGATTCTCAGCATTCGTATCCTGCTTTCCAAAGGCATTTGTATTATTATTGGCAAAGGTGATTCAGTGAATTATTGGGAGGACCCTTGGGTCCCCAAATGTATTAACTTTATCCCTTCCCCGAAGACTGAAGTTTGTTTACAAAGTATGGGCATGGTGGAGTCTCTTTTTCAGAGGAATGGCAGGTGGAATGTGGGAGTGCTAGAAGGCCTTTTCCATCCAGCCTCGGTAAGGAGCATTCTTGAAATCTTTTGGCACAATTCTGAGATTAATGATAAGATGGTGTGGCTGCCAGAAAAATCTGGTGAATTTTCTGTGAAATCAGTGCATCATCTGATACATCTGGTGGAGGATAATCTGATACGGTGGTGGACTCGAATCTGGTCCTCAAGTTTACATGAACATTTGAAATTTTTTCTTTGGATATTAGCTAACAAAGGCATCCTTACTTTATCTAGATTAGATGAACTTCATTGTGGCATCATTGATACTATGTGCCCCCATGGCTGCGAGGTTGTGAAGACTGATGTCCACGTGTTTTTTAAATGTCATGTTGCCCGGGCCATATGGTTTGCTTCTCAATGGAATGTGAGATGGGACAACATGTCCTCTGAGCTTGTGAAAAACTATCTGGATATGCTCATGCCCTCGGGTGTGTTCAGATTTGCCAACAAGGATGAAACAACAGATTTCTTGATGTTTTCAGTCTTGCTGTTGAATCAGCTTTGGGAGGCTAGAAATGGTTTGATTTTTTCGGGGTTTCCTTTCCAGCTGGAGAAAAATATTCAGATTTTAGGGAGGAAATTCAAGGATTTCCAATCCTCAAGGGAGTCCCATGATGAGTTGGTGGAGGTCACTGGTGTTGGGAATGTTTGGAGTCCCCCTCTTTCGGGTTTTATAAAGCTAAAAATTGATGTTGCTTTAAAGAGTCGTGACTCTTTAGCTTATGTTGCAGTGGTTGCTAGAGATGGTGATGGGAGGATTCATAGTGTTCATGTGTTTAAAGAGAAGTGCAGCTTTTCGGTTGCTGGAGAATGTTTTGGAATCATGAAGGCTGTTCAGATTGCATGTCAAGAGGGCTGGAAGGATGTTGTTTTCGAAAGTGATGCTAAATCTATTATCCAAAGCATCTCTGAGGATAATCTGGCTGCTGCACATTGGGTCCCTTTCCAATTACTTGTTTACTATTAAGTCTTACTTTCCTTGTTTTAATATGTTTTCTTTTGTTTGGACCTTTAGAGCTGCCAACTGTTTAGCTCATGAGATTTGTAAATGGGCATCTTGGGTTGAGTTCACTGGTATTGTAACACCAGACTTGTTTCCTTCTGCTTTTGCTACTGGTTTGCACCTTGGGTTCGGTCTGCAGGCCCCCCCTTGATGTTTTAGCTGGCTGCTTCCTTTTGGTTTATAAAACTTATCTTTTAGCAAAAAAAAAAAAATTACTATACACTGTGACTCTCTTTGTAATCTTGTTTGGATAGTTTGTAAAAAGTCAAGAAACAGGTTCAAAATCTATTTCTACAAATGTTTATACAATTTTTAAATCTCCATAAAATCTTTTAACCAAAACCAGACGAAGCACAAGCAGAAGAAGAAGGGCTTTTGTGAAGGGCCTTAACTCGTGTGAATGTTTACAACTGATAGACAAGAATAACTTTCCTCTGATACTCCATAACTAACAAAATAATTAGTACATCCTATAAATATACTTTTTTTGTTTTTTTTTGTTTTAGGTAAATAAGAAATGCAATAAGAGCACAAAAGAGAAGCCACAAGGGCTTACAAAACATGCAATAGATATGCAACAGATTAAAATATTCTAACTAATGTTGTCGCATAGATCATGTTCTACTAGTACAATCCAATTGAACTTTNTCGTTTAGATCGTGTTCTACTAGTACAGTCCAATTGAACCTTAATTTATTCGTATTGTATTGTTCGTATCATTTCATTAATCTATTATGTCGTATTAATGTCGGTTTATTTTTTTATCGTACCGTATCATGTTCATGCCGATACTTTCATTTTCGTGCTGATTCATTTATATTTAACAAACATATTTATATTTATTAATTAATATATTATAAATATATATATATATAATAAAATAACTTAAAAATACTACAGTTAATTTATTTTATGATTTACTAGGCACATAATATTATGGAAAAGAGAAAAAAAAATCATATTAATTAATTACAAAATTTTAAAGTAAATAATAAATAAATATGAAAGTCTGATAGTGAACAGTTAAAAAATTTAAATTTTAAATAAATATTAATTAAGTAAAGTATTATATTGATTTATTTAAAATAAATTCACAAAATAATGAAAAAATAAAATAAATAATATAATTTATGTATTTATGAATAATTCGTGTTAGGTATGTCATGGACTCATGTCGTACATGGATCATCATGAACTCGTTCAGTGCCTAATCCATGGGCCTCCCAAACACTATCATTATGTGCTTTGTGTTTGGTATGACTCGGTTTGTGGCATCCCTGTTGTGTATAAGTTTAACGTGTTGTGTTCATGTTGTGTCTGTGCTGCTTGACCGGTTTGACACCTCTAATTCTAACAAATATATATTTTATATAGTTAAGATATATACGCAAATGTATAACTCAAACTAAATACTATATTAAGGAAAAATGAACTGATTAAGCAAAAGTATCTTAACCAAGGCCTATCAAACAGCAACCAAAGAGTAATAAGACATTCTATTCTTAATGTGAATAAGCCATAAAGGAAAAAGGTCACTAGATGGTAGTTCGTCATTTACTTTCAACATACAATAGATGGTAGCATTCACATTTCATAAAACAACAAATACAAAAACAATATTCTTGGTCATGATAATAAAATTCAACAAAAGTTGTCCTGTGGCAATAATAGGAGGAATCCCCACTAGGAATATACGTATGCAAGAGAACCTAGCTCTTTTTTTGGTAAAAGCAAGAGAACCTAGCTCATTCAATGAAACAAATAGTAAAACAGAAGCGTTTACCTTTGGTTATCTATGCGATTACAGTGGAATAAATGAAAAATCTCCTTTCTGAAATCCTGATCTGATGGGGAAGACTAGGAGTAGGACTTAGATCCAATAACTCAAAACTCCTACTTGGGAACTCCAAAGTCAAAGTCATTGATCCAGGTAAAGCTCTCAGCAAAAACACAAAGGAAGAAGACAAGCAATGGGTAAAGTAGGACTTGGATTGGATTCGTTCTCCATCAATTTTCTAGTGTAATTGGTCATCATTAATAAATTTATTAGATTATTGATGCCGTAATTCATATTGAAAACACTTAAATACCCATCATTAATAACTTTTTAAGACATGGATTATAAACATTATATTTGCATTTACAAATTTATGGTGCTTTAAAATTTCAACATCCTTCAACTCAAAGACAATTTAGTAAATTAAAAATAAGTTTATTGCACTCTATTATTTTCTAGTTTCAGAATTGTAAAATTTAATTAGATCTTCTTTTATAAGATTCCTTGTCTACTAAAATAGAAAAGTTTACGGATTTGTAATATTCTTTAATTAATTTAGACTTCTGCATTTCATGTTTCAGATAAATAAAATTAAATTAATGAAAAATAAACCCTCATCACCTCCCAGCCCTTTCTTCCATAACTCGATCTTCAATTAGTTTAGTCTCAAAGATTTTCTTATAAAATTAAAGAAAAAGTAGTTAGTAGAGCATGCTTTGAAACTTTCTATTTCTTTCCTTTTTAATTAATTAATTTTTTTTTTATGAATTTTATAATTGATGTTTGTGTATGTTATTGATGCTGGGAAGTTTTGATGCATTAATTAATTAGTTTATTATATCCATGGGGATTGAATGTTAAGTTGTAGTTTATATTCTAAGTATTTTTAATTGGTTTTTAGGCATTAAATGATACATTTTATAATCAGTAATCATGGCATGGCTTATTAAATGTGCTTTGCTCAATTTTTTATTTTTATTTTTATTTTTTTCAAGATATGTCACTGTTTAGCATACGAATTTTTCATGGCGAGCTTTTGGACGAAAATCAATTCAAAAAAATTATTCAGGTGGTAAAATTGCGCTGGGAAGTTTATGACGTATAGCTAATCTTTCAAAAATTACCGGCAAACTTTTTTATTTTACCAAGAACTTTCAATTATATTTGGCATCGTTTCAGTGATTAGTTCTGCATTCAACCATAACATAATAAATAAAAATATGAAATTAAATTATAATATTTGAATTATTGTTAATCATTCATCTATCATACTTAACATCCTTTAAAAATTCAAATTTGTGACTTGTAAGCTTTCATATATTCATCAGTTATTCTAAAATTCTTTACCAAAAATTAATCATGACAGTTTATAATTATAATGTCAATGAAGATTCACTACGCCAAAAACTCTAATAGGCGATACAAAAATAGAGTCGCAAATTGTAAACAACGATGTAATATTTTGTGTCGCGGAAAAGAGTGTCGCTGAAAATGAAAAATATTTGCTTCGGATAATGTGCGTCGCTGAAACAATTGGTGACGCACAATGTGACAAAAAAATAGACAANATGACGTATAGCTAATCTTTCAAAAATTACCGGCAAACTTTTTTATTTTACCAAGAACTTTCAATTATATTTGGCATCGTTTCAGTGATTAGTTCTGCATTCAACCATAACATAATAAATAAAAATATGAAATTAAATTATAATATTTGAATTATTGTTAATCATTCATCTATCATACTTAACATCCTTTAAAAATTCAAATTTGTGACCTGTAGCTTTCATATATTCATCAGTTATTCTAAAATTCTTTACCAAAAATTAATCATAACAGTTTATAATTATAATGTCAATGAAGATTCACTATGCCAAAAACTCTAATAGGCGATACAAAAATAGCGTCGTAAATTGTAAACGGCGATGTAATATTTTGTGTCGCAGAAAAGAGTGTCGCTGAAAGTGAAAAATATTTGCGACGAATAATGTGTGTTGCTGAAACAATTGGCGACGCACAATGTGACAAAAAAACAGACAATTGGCAGTAATTATCCTCACAATTGGCGACGCAAGCGACGCCAATTCTTCTACCAATTGGCGACATTACTATCGTCAATTCTCCCCATAATTGGCGACGCTAACGTCTCCAATTATCAGTTTTTGCGACCAAATTTTATTGCAAAATTTACCTAAATTGGCGACGGGTGCGTCTCCAATTGTCCATTTATTGCAAAAATTATTCGTCGTTAGATAATTCAAATTAAACGATTTTTTAAATCTCATTTGAATATTTTATAAATTTAATTTAAATGTATAAATATTATTAATTAAAAGTAAACAAATTTAAATTTCATTATCTTTTATAAAATAATGAATGATTTATTGCAAATGATTAATTTAGTAATAATGAGAATCAATTACTAATAAAAAATACAAATGAAAAAAAAATGCAAATATATAAAAATAATGTAAACAACAAAATTACAAATAGTTATATCTTTCCATAAATACAATAATTAAATACGACATAGTTTTTGTCGCCTAAAAGTATATATATAAACTGAAATACCATATCTTAAATTGATGTTATAAATGGGAGCAAAACATCTATCCATTTTGCTCTAAAACTATCTATGTACTGTTGGGTCTAAACAATATCGTGAAATTACAAATATAGACCAAACAAGTAGTTCAAATAATTATTAACTAATAATTATCTATTCTTATTTTGTGTATACAAAAGTGATAGAAAAATGTTATTCATTATATTAAATAGCTTAGTAGTTTTTTCACCATATACATTTAAAGTGCATTTAGATATATGAATAAATATTTATGTATAACAATATGAATTATATGTACCTTTGTTATAAGCATGTAAGAAGAAATACACTCGGGGTCTCGGCGGCGGCGTGTACGGAGAAATACTCGAGGTCCAACGGCGGAGTGTAGGAAAAAATACTCGAGGTGCTCGACGACAACACCAAGAAAGTGAAATCACTATGGGTCTTGTAACCTGTTGAAAGAAGATATATATGAGTGCAAAAATTTTGGTTGCCTTTGTCATTGATGAGTTTGAGAGGAAGACAAATGGAAAATAACTAATTGCCGGCGTTGACGAGTTGAAAGGATGAAAAAATGAAAAAAATTTGAAAATATTGGTGTATTTTCGGGTTTGAGGGGGTGTGTAGGGTAGTGGAGAGAAGAGTGGAAAAATAAATTTGGATTAGTGGGAATTAATCGTTCCATTAATTTCAGAATACAGCAACGCATAGTATCGCTAAAGGTCTTTTAGCGACGCAGTGCGACGCCAATTAAAGAATATTTTAGCAAGGTCCAATAATGATTATTTTTTTATGTATATATATTTTTTATTTCTATAATTTATATTCTAAATTATAAAATTATATTATATAAAGTAAATGAAAATTATATATATTAAACAAAAAATATTTAAATAGATATTAAATTTCACACACATTATATAAATTTATATATAAAACATAAATAGATATTAAATATAATTTATACATTTTAATTGCTAAATTTATATATTTTATTATTATATATATAATTATATATTTCTATACATAATATATAATTTTATATTATATATAGTAAATAAAAATTATATATACAAAATATATTAAATATTTAAATAAATAAATATTATATATAGAAATATATAAATAGTTTTTAGCGGCTATTTAGGTATACAGTTGGGACCATTATAAATGTGGTTGTTCTAATTCCTCAAGAATTTGTTTTCTTTTGCAGATAATGGCGTCTAGTTTGAATCGGTTGACAAGTTTTTTTCTTTTTCTATTATTTATTTGGCTTTTTTGCAGATAATTTCATAATTTTTTAAAATTACCTTTCAATTACGTAGAAAATGAGTATCATGTGACAGACATGTGACACTTAGCATTTGAAATTTGACAGAATTGACGATATTGGATACTAATTCTTATTTTTTGACGAGGGATATCCGTGCCAACTCCCTAGTACATATACAGTAAAATACAAAAATCCAAATAAATCAGGAGGCAACAATGCAAAAAAATCCCAAAAAAAAAAAAAAAAGAGATTGGCACAAAAAAAAGGGCAAAAATTAAAAATATAAAAATAGTCAAGATAACACATTATATAGGAAACGCTAACTACAGAGCATATCAAATTATTAAACTCGTAAGTAATATGTTTGTTGGACATAATTAAACAACGTACTATTTTATGTAATATCTAATTTAAAATAATTCAGTCTAATCAAATTTAATAAAATATAACAAATATATCTTGAAATTTTAGATTGTAATTTTTATTCAATTTTTTCTATAGAAGCTAACACATTGGTATAATGAACTTTCATTACTAAATATAGGCCTATTTGTTGATTTGGTTAAACTATTTCAAATTTTGTCCAATTAAATTAAATTAGACATAAAATAGTAAAGCAAATCTAATATATTCTTGTTCAACAAAAAATCTCATAAAGCATAAATAAAGTTCACTAAGGTCCATATTTATGATTTGGATTTTTTTGTCATTTCAAAATAGCTCAAATCACTGTTTCCTCCTACAATTATTATAGTTTTCAATTGCCTATTCAAATTTAAAAAAAAAAATTATTATTATTATTATTATTATTATTATTATTATTATTATATTTTGGCACAAATTTTCAACAGACAAAACCTAATATTTCGGCACAAATATCTCCTGCACTTTTCAGTCAATCTAGGACAAAACAAAGAGAGTAAAACAACATTTGCAGCTGCAACAATCTGCTAACAGCAGGGTATGTGCTATTGTCCAGCAGGTTTCTTCTTCTTCCCCACTAACTTTCATCTGATTGCAGCCAGCCTTCCCTTCATCATCTCAACTGAATTTTGGTCAAAAGTAGCTTCATTAAGCATGCTTTGAGTTCCATAAAATACAAGAAAAGATCTACCAAAAAACCATTTCAAAAGACCCCAAAACCGATAGTCAAGCTGCTGGAAAATTTTCCAGCAGCTTGCCAGTTTTGCACCTGTTTGGCTGCTGCTGCCTCTTCATTTTGCGTCTCAATTCCAGCTGATTTCTCTCCTATCCAAGCATTCTTTAAGTATCTGCTTAAAATACAAGAAATGGTCACTTAACTTGCACGAAATGTTCACAACAAACTAAAACTAAATGAAACCGGGCACTTAACTAGCTAGACTTAGTTTAATTCGTTTCTAACAAATCCGGTTCCTCTTTTGATTTTCTTATGTGGCAGCCAAACATGCCACTTTGTCAAACACGCTTACACATCATCCAACACATAAACAAGCATAATTTAAGTCATTTCAATTACAACAATTGGTTTGGAACACAACTTAATGAACAAACACAAAATCAGACACACACACACACACGTCACTTGAGCTCCCTTCACTTGCTTCTTTATATCAAGCAAAAGTGCCACCTTTCAACAATTAAAATAGAATCACCAAGGTGAAGCTCAGAAAGGAGTTCCGAGCCCTACTGGTCCAATTCTCATTCAAAATATCAAGCTCATAGAGCTTATAAATATAAAAAAATGGAGGAAATCTAGCTGAGGACTCAAGCTAGAAGACGACCTTGCTTTATATAGCTATGAAATAAGAAAAACAACATCGGCTAGTAAGGACTTAAGCCATGTGGCAGTCAAGAGACTTCTGTGCATGAAACACACAGTTTTACTAACCAACTTGCCATGTCGGCGAACTCAACTACAAAACAAGTTCAAAACGAACACTGATGGTACTTTACAAAAGAGTTATTAAAGTACTAAAACGACAACGTTCGACTAAAAGATACACCAATCAAATTCAAACGAAGCTCCAGTGTGGCTCCAACAGTCACGAAGGCTCCAAGCTTCTAAGCGACCCCGTCTTCACGATGAAACGACGAAGCCCTGACTAATCTTTAACATTGGGCCTCCATTGATCCTTCATCGCTCTCACTAATACAATAAATTGCTTTTGGATGCTAGGCTATGATCACAAGCCCACTAAACCATTTCAATGGAACTGACACTGTTTCAAATGTACAAATATCAAAAAAGAAAAAAAAAAACATTCCAAAAAAGATGGTTTAATTAACTATAGAGATATAATACTTCTTAACAGACATTGCAAAAACAATAAGCAAATAAGCAAGCTGTTCAATCATATTCACCGTCCAGATTTGACAGTTTTCATCAACTATTTCGACCAAACGAAGTGGAAAACTAAATGATGTACCTCATAACAATTGCATTTCCGCAATCACTCTGAGAGAATATCTAAAAAATCTGACAGAAATCACCCTCAAGAATTCTACAGCCAAACTGAAAAGAGAAAAAAATGAAAAACAAGTTACCATGTATATTGCTGAGGCATAAGGCAGATTTGACTCGTTAATTTACTTTAATTATACAGCACCAATATCACTCCATCAATAAGTATTTTCCAAATGTTTGGAGCCCTGCACCAAATTGTTAGGTAATCCCAGTATGCAATGACAATGACCGGATATGTTCGTCGTCTATTTTACTAAGCATGTAATTAAGTTTCATAAAAGTCTTTCAAAATTTAGATAAAATACATTTAATTGACAAATTATTAAAAAAGAATGTTGGAAGTTCACTTACATTTGCGGAAGACAACAACATGACTGATGCTGCAGAAAGGAGATTAAAAGATTAATCACTACAGATCATCAAGTGTGAAGCAAGATTGAGTAATTGCATGCTTAATTTGATCATGTTCAACTTTGGATCCCTTTTTCTATTTCAAGTGCTCAACTATATGAGAATTGAACAAATTACCATAATTCCTCTCAATCTGAGTTGGAGTCGGGATCAGCATGTTGTCTATTGATGGACAGCTTCGGACATTTCTCTATATGAATGACTTCCAGAGGGTCAAACACTATTTCCCTAGTACAAAATCTCTTCAGTTTTGGAAGGTCTACCAACTCGAGAAAACTTAATTTGGGAAGAACGGATATGATACTGGTACTTGCTGGTTCCTGGATTTCATCTTCATGGTCTTCAACTTCATCTGATGCTTCTCCTATTATTACCACCATCTTCTCACATTTTCCAACTGACAATGTTTCTAGGTGTTTAAGATTCAACAGCAGTGCAGGCATGAACAATCTCCTTATTTTTGGACAGTTAGTTATCTCAAAATGTTTAAGAGAGGAAAACATGGAGGTTTGGAGTAGTTCTGATGATGATGCAGATCATGGACAGCATACCTCTCCCCCAAAAAATGCGCTTAACTCCAACTGATTTCTAAGTTTTAGAGATTCAATACTTTGAAGGAGAGGAAGGCTGCAGGAACTAGAACAGATCACATGTTTCATCCCATTACACCTATCAATAGAATAATTCGTCAATTTGGTTACATTCTGTAATGATGCCACAATACCGCAGAGACTGCTCGCATCGTTGCATTCTTCAATATGCAAAAATTGAACATCTGCAGGGAGCACAAGTAATTCTTCTCCAGCTTCGCTTGTACTTATCTTGCATCCTCTCAAACCTACACCTCTCTCATATCCTTGAATAAAATTCAGAAAAGTTCCGCGGACCTGTCCCAACAAAAGTAGGTAACTATTGGGGCCTCCATTATCCTCCCTCCATCTTGCATATTTATTGAAGTCCCGGACACTATACAATTGCCCTCTAAAAGTTTCAAGCTTCCCCAACTTCACCAGCTCCTCTCCTCTCACTTTCTGTTTAAAGCCGCAGAACTCTTGAATTACAAGACATTCAAGACAAGATAGTTTGGGTAAAATGTCATCTGGTATCATTTGTAGACCTGTTCCGTCAAGATTGAGATACCTCAGATTCAACAGCATTTCCAAGCCTTGGGGTACTTCTCTTATTCCTGTGAAACTGAGGTTAAGCCTCCTCAATGCCTTGAGATTTTCTAAATTTGGTACATACTCCAAACTCGAACAACCTTCAAGCCATAATGCAGTTAGATTCACCAAACCAGAAATTGAAGTGGGCAGATTTCTTATCGATGAGAAAGACAAATCAACAAAACTGAGCGCAGGCATATGACTGAAAAAACAATCTGAAATGCCAGCTAGTTTCTTATTATCATTTAGCAACAGTGTTGAAACTTTAGAACACATGGGTGACACTCCAGAAGGAATACATGTTATGTTGTGGTGCATCAAAGAAACCTTTGCAAGATCCTCTGTCCACTTTTCTTCCCCTGGTATCTCTGTTAATATCTCTCTGTCTTCTACCAACCATGCAAAATCTAATCTTGCGATTTGGATGCCCATAACTCTTACCAGATCATGCATCTTCACAGACCTTAGGGTACCGCTTGTTTGACCTTCCAATAAGCAAACATTTTCAAGTTTATTCAATATGGTGTGGCCCCTATTTAACTCTGCCTGCCTACTCCTCATTCCATCAACCAATCTCTCATTGATAAAATTCTCGATTAGCCATGTTCTATTAATTTCAAAGTCTTCAGGAAGCAATGAGCAATATAAAAAACATTGCTGCACTCTTGGATCTTTCAACTGATCATAACTGTATTTTAATACTTTAAACACCTCAATTCCCATGTCATCATCATTTAATGCCACCGACTCTTTCATCTTTTCAAGTGCATCCCTCCAACCAGCTATGTCTTCCACCTCTCTCATGGATCCTGCCATGGTAATAATCCCAAGAGGTAAACCAGAACATTTTTTTGCGAGTGACTTTGCAATAGGTTCGATTTCAGGAGAAAGTGCTCTTCTATGCCCAAGCTTCCCAGTGAATAACTCCCAAGCTTCTTTATCAGGAAGCGGCTCCACTTTGATATACTCTTCGCATGCTATGCCTCGGCAAACATCAACAGATCGACTTGTTAAAATCAACTTAAATCCTTTTCCACCAGTAGGAATTCCCACCTTCTCCAATGGGAAATGCTGCTTCCACACATCATCTAAGATGAGCACAAAGTTAATCATATTACTCAAGAACCGTGCTAGCTTTGCAGCCCTTCTCCTCTCATCGTCATCATTTTCTATTTCAAGTCCTATAGTTTTTGCAATGTCACTCTGCAGTTTATGAATTCTAAAATTTTGTGATACAGTCACCCAAGATACAGAGAAGTTTGGACGATTACGAAGTTCATTGTGAACATGCGTAACCAAGGTTGTTTTTCCAACTCCCCCCATTCCATATATGCCAATTTTGGAGACGTTATCATTCATCAAGCATTCCCATATTACGTTCTTATGCTGCTGAAATTTTTTACCAATTAATCTTGTTGTAATTAACTTGAATTGTTCGTTGCCCTGTGCGTCAAGTGTAAGCCCTTCAGCAAATTGACCTTGCTGACTGAGTTCTGTCACTTGTTCTGTTAATTTTCTCATTTCCCGTTCTAGTGGAAATTGCGCATACCAACTTCTTTCTCGAACTTTTTGCTCCATCTGCTCCACCCGATTCTTTATCCTTTCGACATCTCTTAACCAATTTTCAACTACTTTCCTTCTTTTTTTCAATGACAAGAGCTCTGCATATTTGAGCTCTACCTCCACATCTTCTTCTCTACTCTTTAAACTTTCGAAATTCCTTTTTAATTTATCCATCTTTTCATCAATGCCCTCATACTTTATTAGACCTTCTACAACGTTCGTTGCAGTCTTAATGTACTTGACGAAGGGTCTTCACTGGATCTCCTGTGCATCCACCAGATCAGCTGCCTAAAGTCTCGGCCTTTACCCTCTCTCCTCTCTCTTTGAATGTCTAGCCCTAATTTTGTTCAAATGGGGGGAGAATTGATCGAGCTGGAGGATGTTATGCGAAGAGTCCAGAACTGTTCCATGTGTGCTGCGTTTCAAGCTTTAAACATTGTCGTTTATGTTATGCTTTATTTCCTTTTATTTTCATTTAATCAAACGGTACCATTTGCTTTAGTAAGTAGGTTATTTCTGCTTTTTGCTTTATAGTGGACACGTGTCCTTTAATTAAAGGCTAAGATGAACAGTACAAAAAGTGGGCTTCTTCTTCAAGCTCAGATAGATTGTTTTTACGCGACTGTTGCTGTAAATTGAAGCTGGTTTTTGCTTCTGTTAATCAATGAAATCTTCATTTTAAGTTTCAAAATTAGTTTCAGTTTTATTTTATTTTGGACTTCCTACGTCAGTTGGTATCAGAGCTTATGGAAAACAGATTGTTTTTGGATGGCTGATTCAGGTGAAGGTAGTAGCCATGCCTCTGAAAATTTTCAGAGCATGAAGGCTTTAAGGGCATCCATCATGGGAGTAGAACAGAAAATTGATAATCTCACTGTTGAGATTAAACAGCTCTGTGCTATTCTCACTGCTGGAACCATGGAGTCCTCGGGTGTGAACAGAACAAGAATGCAAGAAATTCCTTATTCTTGTCTGCCCACATCTCAGAATATCTCCAACCCTCTCAGCCCTGTTTACAACCCTCTCCACCCAACCCAACTCCACCAAAATCAATCAG
This sequence comes from Ochetophila trinervis, assembly GCA_003254975.1. NCBI lineage: Eukaryota > Viridiplantae > Streptophyta > Magnoliopsida > Rosales > Rhamnaceae > Ochetophila > Ochetophila trinervis. The sequence continues at coordinate 60,644 of QANX01006302.1, read as the reverse complement.
ATTTACCCACACCATTTCCTCACCAAAACCAGCCAGATCTACCACCATTCCCTCACCAAAACCAGTTCCAAAACCAACCAGATTTACCCACTCCATTCCCTAACTGACCCAGACCTCCTACAACCACCAACCAAAATTTCATTCCCCACCCCAGGCACAATCAGTTTCCTCGCCAGTCAACCCCCACATCTGATTCTGATGATGAACCTGAATATTTTGGAGCTGCCACTCCAAACCGACCCACCTATGGAGAGCCATACAGGTATACTCATCATCAGCAACCTTCTGAATTTAAAATGAGAGTTGATATACAATTTTTTGATGGTCATTTGGGCATAGAAGAATTTCTGGATTGGTTAACTTCTGTGGAAACATTTTTTGAGTATATGAATATACCAGAAGAGAAGAGAGTTAAGCTTGTAGCTTACAAATTTAAAGGGGGAGCCTCTGCTTGGTGGGAACAATTGAATGGAAATAGAAGAAGAGAAGGCAAGAATCCTATTCAAACTTGGTCTAAGATGAGGAAGCTGCTTAGATCAAGGTTTCTGCCTAATGACTACAGCAAAGTCTTATTTCAAAAATACCATCAATGTTCTCAACATAATAGGAGTGTGGACAGCTACGCAGAAGAATTTTGTAGGCTCAGTGCTAGGAATAACCTACAAAAGAGTGAAGACCAGCTGGTATCCAGATATATATCTGGGCTTAGCATCCCAATTCAAGAAAAACTTGAATTAAGTCCAGTTTGAACCTTGGATGACACCATTAACCTTGCTGCCAAGGTTGAGAAACATCTTCTCAGATCTGCATCTAAGGCCCCTATGAAGTGGAAAACACCTACTAATTACCAAAATGACAAACAAAAATCCTTCCCTCAAATTCCTAAGCCACTCGACAATTTTTCCAAACCAAACAGCAAACCACCCTATCAAAACCAGAAACCACAGAACCCTTATGCTAAACTAGCACCTTTCAAGTGTTTTCGATGCAATCAACCCGGCCATAAATCTAATGAATGCCCACTTTGAAAACCAGTTAACTTAGTGGAGAATCTGGAAAATACCGAGAGTGATTATGGAGACTTTGTGGAAGAGGAATATGTTAACAATGACATGGTGGAACTAGTAGATGAAGATCAAGGGGAACCCTTACTGTGTATTGTGCAGAAAATTTTGTTGACACCTAAACAAATCAACCCGGGACAAAGACATTCCATTTTCCGGACTAAATGCACAATTAACAAGAAGGTGTGTGATGTAATCATCGATGCTGGCAGCAGTGAGAATATAGTGTCTAAAGCTCTAGTTAAGACCCTTGGATTGACTACTTTGAAACATCCTAATCCTTATTCTGTGGGTTGGATCAAAAAGGGAAGTGAAACTAAGGTTACTGAACTTTGCAAAGTACCATTCAGCATTGGAAAATGGTATTTGGATGAGCTGGCCTGTGATGTAGTAGAAATGGATACTTGTCACCTAATCCTAGGTCGACCTTGGCAATTTGATAACTCAGTGGTTCACAATGGCAGGGATAACACATATTCATTTCAGTGGCAAGGAAAGAAGGTGATTCTCTTACCAGGCAAAACTACCCCCATTTTGGACCCTAACAAACCCGGCACTATTTCTCCTCTCCAACCACCCTCACAGCCACCTCTTTCTATTCCTAAACCCACCCCGCTGCTACTAACCATATCTGGCCACAAATTCCTAAATGAAACCAAACACACACCCCAATTTTTTTGCCATTATTGCTGTAGCACAACCTAAACCTCCCAACCTTGACTTATCCCATTTTCCAACACCTATTCAAAACCTTTTGACCAAATTCAAGTCTATAGCACCACTAGACCTACCCGATCATCTACCTCCTCTCCGTACCATTCAACACCAAATAGACTTTATTCCCGGGGCTTCAATTCCTAACCTTCCTCACTACCGGATGAATCCTAAAGAAGCACAAATTTTACAAGACATTGTGGATGACCTACTTCACAAGCATCTCATCCGAGTGAGCCTTAGCCCATGTGCCGTACCCGCTCTTTTGGTCCCCAAAAAGGACGGAAGTGCCCGAATGTGTGTGGACAGCAGAGCCATCAACAAAATAACAGTGAAATACAACTTCCCAATCCCTCGGATTGAAGATATGCTGGATAAACTAAGGGGGATCTCAACTTTTCACAAAGTTGGACCTCCGAAGTGGGTACCACCAGATCCGAATCAGATATGGTGATGAGTGGAAGACAGCATTTAAGACTCAAGAAGGGCTGTACGAGTGGCAAGTAATGCCATTTGGACTTTGCAATACTCCAAGTACATTCATGAGATTCATGAATGAGATTTTGAAGCCTTTGACAGGGAAGTTTGTAGTAGTGTATTTTGATGATATTCTAATCTACAGTAAAACAGAAGATGATCATCTCCAACACCTGCAGCAGGTTTTTCACATTTTGAAAAAAAATCAGCTCTACTTGAATCTCAAGAAATGTGATTTTATGAGTGAAGAATTGTTATTTCTGGGATTTGTAATAAACAAGGAGGGCATCAAAACTGATCCAATGAAAGTAAAGGCTATTCAAGAATGACAAACCCCAACAACCATTACTGAAGTCAGAAGTTTCCATGGACTTGCAATTTTCTACAGAAGATTTATAAAAGGATTCAGCACCCTAGCCGGTCCCATTACGGACTGTTTAAAGAAAGGAAAGTTTGAATGGGGCCCTAAACAAGCGAAGAGTTTTGCTGTTTTAAAAAAAAGACTGACAGAAGCACCGGTTTTGTCGCTGCCAGATTTTGAAAAAGTGTTTGAATTGGAAACCGATGCTTCCAAAACTGGAATTGGGGCTATTTTGACTCAAGAGGGGAAACCTATCGAGTATTTTAGTGAGAAACTAAGTGAAGCACGACAGAAATGGACAACCTATGTCCAGGAATTGTATGCCCTTGTTCGAGCATTTAAACATTGGGAGCACTACCTAGTGGCTAAACAGTTTATCATTCACAGTGACCATAAGGCATTACAGTACATACAATCACAAAAAAGAATTGATGCTATGCATGCACGTTGGATAGAGACTATACAAAAATTTCCTTATGTGTTCAAGCATAAATTTGGAGTCCTTAACAAAGTTGCTGATGCCCTAAGTAGGAAGGTGAATTTAATAACTACGATGCAAGCCAAGATGATCAGTTTTGACTCCATCAAAGATCACTACAAAGATGACAAAGATTTTGGACCTATTTGGCAGAAACTGGTTCTACATGAACCCGCTGGAAGCTACCATCTCCATGATGGCTTTCTATTCAAAGGCCAACTGTTGTGTATTCCCGAGGGCTCCCTAAGACTTCAAATTATCTCTAACCTACATGCTGGTGGACTTTCAGCTCACACTGGGAGGGATAAAACAATCTTGTTACTGGAAGAAAGATTTTATTGGCCACACCTTAAAAGAGATGTGACCCAATTTGTTCAACGGTGTGGAATATGTCAGAGTGCTAAGGGTACCTCACAAAATACAGGTCTCTATACTCCTTTACCTATTCCTCAGAATATTTGGGAAGACATTTCTATGGACTTCATCCTAGGATTACTCAAAACACAAAGGCAGTTTGACTCTATTCTGGTAGTTGTGGACAGATTTTCAAAGATGGCTCATTTCTTACCCTGTAAGAAAGCAATTGATGCCACTTATGTAGCCCACCTATTCTTTAGAGAAATAGTCAGGCTACATGGTGTTCCAAAATCAATTACATCTGACAGGGATGTTAAGTTCATTGGTCACTTCTAGAGAACCCTTTGGCATTGCTTTGACACCACTTTACAGTTCTCCAGTGCCTACCATCCACAGACTGATGGCCAGACTGAAGTGGTCAACAGAACTCTTGGCAATATGTTACGGAGTCTTGCTGGAGACAAACCGAAACAATGGGATTCAACCCTTGCACAGGCTGAATTTGCCTACAACAGAATGACCAATCGGTCCACTGGTTTGTGTCCCTTTTCTATTGTTTACACTAAGATTCCTAACCACATCACAGATATTTCAGCTAATCCTAACAGGGTTAACAAACTAGCTCAAGAATTGGCCGAACAAATTACTGCAATCCACCACCAGGTAACCGCCAATCTTGCAGCCTCCAAAGAGAAATACAAGTTCGCAGCCGACCAACACCGAAGATTTAAAACCTTCAATGTCGGCGACCTGGTTATGGTACATCTGAGAAAAGAAAGATTCCCGGTTGGGACTTACCATAAGTTGAAAGCCAAGCGGATTGGTCCTTGCCGAGTTGCCCAGAAAATTTCAGACAATGCTTACTCCATCACCCTGCCGCCTGAGCTGCACATCTCACCGACGTTCAACGTCTCCGATCTCACCGAGTATCACCCGCCGGATGCAGCTCCAGTTCTATCTTCCAGACTCGCGGCCGAGTCTTCCAAAATCACCGGGGTAGATTGACGAATGGTCTTCACTGGATCTCCTGTGCATCCACCAGATCAGCTGCCTAAAGTCTCGGCCTTTACCCTCTCTCCTCTCTCTTTGAATGTCTAGCCCTAATTTTGTTCAAATGGGGGGAGAATCGATCGAGCTGGAGGATGTTATGCGAAGAGTCCAGAACTGTTCCAACCTTATGTTATGCTTTATTTCCTTTTATTTTCATTTAATCAAACGGTACCGTTTGCTTTAGTAAGTAGGTTATTTCTGCTTTTTGCTTTATAGTGGACACGTGTCCTTTAATTAAGGGCTAAGATGAACAGTACAAAAGGTGGGCTTCTTCTTCAAGCTCAGATAGATTGTTTTTACGCGATTGTTGCTGTAAATTGAAGCTGGTTTTTGCTTCTGTTAATCAATGAAATCTCCATTTTAAGTTTCAAAATTAGTTTCAGTTTTATTTTATTTTGGACTTCCTACGTCAGTACTCCATACCTAACAAAACAAGTATATGCAGCTAGATTAACTATATGTTTGAAGACATAAAGCAACAATCCAAAATATTCTATATTTCGAACAGGATGAATTTTTCATGTGATTTAAATAGGGAAATGTTTAGCTCAAACAAATATATAGTTAGAAAAATCTTTTTATCAAAATTAATTAGGAAAAATGAACTGATAATCAACCAAAAAGCATCACAGCCAATGCCAAGCAAACATCCATCCACCACAGAATAAGACATCTATTCAATCATGGAGGTTGAATCCATGGGAGATGGGGACGGAGGTATTGGGTTGGGGTTGGGGTTGGGGTTGGGGGGTATAGAGATAGATATCAATCTGGTGACTGGCAATGGGAGCGATTCCGAAATGGTTTCGAGGGGGTTCTGTAAACTTTCGTGAGGCTCTTTTGAAAATTCTGTGAAGGATTAGGAGGAGACGGAGGCGAATTGGAGTGGGGAAGAAGAGGATACGGAGGAGTTTGAGGTTGCGGATCATGAAGTGCCCTTGGATTCCGGAATCCAAGTTCTGAGGTTTTCCAAACTCTGGAAGCCATGAACGGAGGTTAGAGCTCTGATTATTAAGATAAGAGAAAAGACTCTGCCGTATAATTTTCTGGTTCAAAGATTGCAGATGAGGTGGAGAATCAAAGAGGATATGAACGTAATTGACACGGAGGAATTTTCTGCTGTGCATTTCCTTGTTTGGGAAACCCCAACAAAAAAATTACTTGTAATGGGCTAAATTATTATTGTAATAAATCCAAATGTTATTTTTTTTTTTTTTTTTTTTNTTTTTTTTTATTCATAATGAATCCAAATGTCAGGTCGATTATCAAATGTTAGTTAAAAAAAAATTATGTCATGTAACTTTGACATATATTTTGAAAAATCTAAAATAATTTTTAAAGTTTAAAAATTACTTTTAATATTTAAAATAATTTTTAAGTTTCTAAAAAAAAATTTTAACCAATTTTTCAACTATATTTGACAAAGTTTCTCATAAGCAAAAGCAGTTTTAAAAATTCAAATTTTTCTTTCTTAAATGTGTTTTAAACTTTCAAAAACTATTTTAATCAAAATTAATAAAAAATAATTTTTTCAAAAAGATTCTATAAAGAAACATAAGCAAAAACAAAAACTATATCAAACAAGATCTTCTTAAAATACATGTAATCCTATTCTTAAACTACATGAATGTTTACAGCAGAAAGACAAGAATAACTATCCTATGATACTCCATACCTAACAAAATAATTAGTACATGCTAAAAATATACTTGAATGCATAAAGCAACAGACCAATATATTCTGCAATTCTTACATATCCATATTTGATATGATTAAGATATGCAAATGCTTAACTCAAACTAAATACTATAATTAGAAAAAATAATGAACTGATTAAGCAAAAGTATCTCAACCAAGACCAACCAAACATCCTCGGACATATCTATTCTTAATGTGAATAAGCCATAAAGAAAAAAAGGCCACTAGATGGTAGTTCGTCTACTTTCAACTTACACTATAGCGTTCACATTTCATAAAACAAAACAAAAAAACATTCTTGGTAATGATAATACAATTCGACAAAAAGTTGTCTTGTTGCAATAATAGGAGGAAACTCTACTTGGAATATACATATGCAAGCTGAGAGAACCTACCTGAACGAGCTCATTCAATGAAACAAATTGTAAAACATAATCTTAATCAGAAGCATTTACCTTTTGTTATCTATGAGATTGCAGTGGGATGAATGAAAAATCTCCTTTCTGAATTCCTGATCTTGATGGGGAAGTCACTACGAGTAGGATTTAGATCCAAGAACTCAAAACTCCTATTTGGGAACTCCAAAGTCAAAGTAGTTGATCCAGGTAAAGTTCTCAGCAAAAACAAGAAATGGGTAAAGTAGGACTTGGATTGGATTCGCTCTCCATCAATTTTCTAGTGTAACTGGTCATCATTAATAAATTTATTAGATTATTGATGACGTAATTCATATTGAAAACACTTAAATACCACATTAATAAATTTTTAAGACATGGATTTTAAACATTATATTCGCATTTACAAATTTATGGTGATTTAAAATCTCAAAATCCTTCAACTCAAGTACAATTTAGTAAATTAAAAATAAGTTTGTTGAATGTTATTATTTTCTAGTTTCAGGATTGTAAAATTTAGATCTTCTATGTTATAAAATTCCTTGTCTACTAAAATAGAAAAGTTTACGGATTCGTAATATTCTTTAGTTAGTTTAGACTTCTGCATTGCATGTTTCAGATAAACAAAATTAAATTAAAACTCCATCTCGTCACCTCCCAGCCTTTTCTTCCATCACTCGATCCTCAATTAGTTTAGTCTCAAAGATTTCGTTATAAAATTAAATAAAAATAGTCAGTAGAGCATGCTTTGAAACTTTTCTATTTCTTTGTTTTTTAATTAATTAATTTTTTTATGAATTTTATAATTGATGTTTGTGTATGTTATTGATTCTGGTTAGTTTATGATGCAATAATTAATTAGTTTATTATATCTATAGTGATTGAATGTTATGGTTGTACGTAGTCTATATTCTAAGTATTTTTAGGCATTAAATGATACATTTTATAATCAGTAATCATGGCATGGCTTATTAAATATGCTTTGCTCATATTTTTTTTTTTTTTCAAGATATGTCACTGTTTAGCACACGAATTTTTTATGGTGGGCATTTGGACGAAAATCAATTCAAAAAAATTATGTTGGTGGTAAAATTGCTCATTATGACTAGTGTGATCCTGACAAGTTGAGTAGGAGTTTTGAGGATATGTTGAAAGCACTAAAATATAGTGGATTTAGATTTGTATGGTTTTTAAATCCTAATGCAACTATGGAATATGGGCATTATGTTCTGCAATTATTTTCTAATATAGCCGGTAATGTCAGGGTAAGGAGGCTTAAATTATGGGCTAATCTGTTTAGTTTTGTCACATGACATCCAGGGCAGCATTACTGCACCAGTTTTTTTTTTTTTTTTTTTTTTTTTTTTNATAAAGCTTGATTAGTTTTTTCTGCATTATTCTCTGGTTTTTATCAAGTTTTGTGATATGGAAATATCAGAGTATCAAGCATATAGGACAAAGGTCAAGGCAGGATATGCATAGCTGACCAATATGTCAAAGTGTGGGATTTTTGTGTGAGCTTGTCAAGACTAACCCTGGTTATCTATGCGATTACAGTGGGATGAATGAAAAATCTCATTTCTGAAATCTTGATGTGATGGGGAAGTCACTACGAGTAGGATTTAGATCCAACAACTCAAAACTCCTACTTGGGGACTCCAAAGTCAAAGTCATAGTTGCAGGTACAAGTTCTCAGCAAAAACACAAGGTAAGAAGACAAGAAATGGGTAATTAAAGTAGGACTTGGATTGGATTCGTTCTCCCTATTTTTTAGTGTAGTTGGTCTATCATTAATAAATTTATTAGATTATTGATGATGTAATTCATATTGAAAACACTTAAATACCCATCGTTAATAATTTTTAAAGACATGGATTATAAAACATTATATTTGCATCTACAAATTTATGGTGATTTAAAATTTTAATATCCTTCAACTCAAGGACAAGTTAGTAAATTAAAACTAAGTTTATTGCACTTTATTATTTTCTTGTTTCAGAATTTATTCTTTAATTAATTTAGACTTCTGCAATACATGTTTCAGATAAACAAAATTAAATTAAAGGAAAAAAAAACCTCGTCACCTCCCAGCCTTTTCTTCCATAACTCGATCTTCAATTAGTTTTGTCTCAAATATTTCCTTATAAAATTAACGAAAAAGTAGTTAGAAGTGCATGCTTTGAAACTTTCCTTTTTTTTTTTAATTAATTAATTTCTTTATGAATTTTATAATTGATGTTTGTGTATGTTATTGATGCTGGGAAGTTTTAGATGGATTAGTTAATTAGTTTATTATATCTATGGTTATTGAATGTTATGGTTGTAGTTTATATTCTAAGTATTTTTAATTGGTGTTCAGGATGATATATTTAATAATCAGTAGTCATGGCACGACTCATTAAATGTGCTTTGCTCAATTTTTATTTTTATTTTATTTTAAGATATTTTTAGCATACGAATTTTTCATGGTGAGCATGTGGACGAAAATCAATTCAAAAAAATTATGCTAGTGTTAAAATTGCTCATTAAGATGAGTGTGATGCTTAGTTGAGTAGGAGTTTTGAGGATATGTCGAAAGACTAAAATATAGTGGATTAAGCATTTTATGGTTTTTAAATCCTAATTTTTGCTGTAAAATGAGTTATATTAACCAAAATGACCAAAAGGCCAGAATCAGAAGCCAGCCGAAGATCTGCTTTCATGATTCAGAATTAACAAGATTGAACTAGGCAGGGAATTAAAAGAGATAAGCTTCCAAATTAGAAACAGAGAACCCCCACCAGCAAATACTATGAGCTGCCTTATTGTTTGCTCGGCGGTCCAAACAAAAGAGTGATTCAAACTTTCATAAGCTAATGAAACTATGGAATATGGCTTCATCATTATGTTCTGCAATTAGTTTCTAATATAGCTGGTAATGTCAAGGTAAGGAGGAGTAAGTTATGGGCTAATATGTTTAGTTTTGTCACATGACATCCAGGGAAGCATGGCTACACCAGTTTTTATCACAAGAGTTGGGTGTATTTCACTGTGAAAAATATGTATAAAGCTTGACAGATTTCCAATGAAGATTATGATCAGTTTTTGCTGCATTACTCTCTGGTTGTTAATCAAGCTTTGTGATATGGACATATCAGAGTATCAAACATATAGGACAAAGGCCAAGGCAATTGACAAGGTCAAGGATATATATAGCTGACCAGTATGTCAAACTGTGGGATTTTTGTGTGAGCTTGTCAAGACTAACCCTGGTTGCAGAATGAAGATAAATAATGAGAGTGGCAAATCTATTTTTTAGAGAATATATAAATATATATTAATTAATGCTTGTAATGAGGGTTTTAAGTGGTTGGCTCCTTTTATTGGATTAGATGGTTCACTTAAAAGGGTACATGTGGATTTTGGAGGCCATTCGCTATCTGTTGGAGGAAGAGTTCCTTTAAACAAATGTACCCCATTGCTCATGCTATGGTTGAGTCTGAAAACAAAGACTAATAAAACACAGCCATAGAAACATTTTCCTTGGTTATGAATGTTATTACAGAGAGATGAATGATAAGCTCCTTGGTCAAGTAATTAGGAGTAAGTTTGGGTCCAAGAGCTAAAACTCCTCCGAAGTAAAAGTCAACAATCAAGGTAAAGTTATCAGCAACAAAAGAGGAAGAAGAGAAGAATTGGGCAAAGTAAGAGTTAAATTGGATTGGTTCCCATTAACTTTTAATGTAATTGGTCACCTTCATATATAACAGTTATGTTCATGTATCTTTTTTTTTTATTTTTATTTTTTTTCTTTAAGGTCTCGTTTGGTTCATATCCTTACCTAAATTATAAATTCTTAATACAATTAATCAATTCTGCTAAAAATTTATCGTCCTTAACAAATAGACATAATTCATTTTGGAAATGGACAAAAATGTACAGTGCATCTATGACAGAAGGATTCCCCAAAATAGCATATCAAAGCAATAAATACCGGAGAGGGGGCTGGTATGACATACCCTTTTGAGCAAACATGACATAATGAATCCAATTTCATCCTGTAGAACTCAAACCCCAAAGTCAAATGATCTCATCTTAAAATGCCTACCACAAAACACGAGGAGAAAGAAATAACTGAGACAAAAATGCCTTGAGGATAGATCAAACTGTAAAAGTAAAGTTGTTTCTAAGATCAACTTATAACATGGAAAAAGGTTAAAAACTGAGAAACATTTAGATATTATACATTTTATAAATAAGTAGTACAGCATTTTTTTTCAGATAGATTACCGAGCTTGTGCAACAAAGTTCATATCATGAACTACTTCGTTTCATATAGACCATGAAACAGCTAAAAAAAAACCCTTTCATTATACAAAAGGGAACTGCGTTTTCTTCCCCCTATTTCCTGATAAACAAACTTCTCAACTTCCCTCTTTCCAACCTCTCAAGCAGCTTCTTGGCCCCTGGGATGTCCATCTCTGTTAGCTTCTTTAGATATCCAATTGCTCCATATGAAATCATCAGCTTCTTGCATTTCTTACTTGAAGAAAGTGATCCAAGGCAGAAAACTGCATACTTTTTTGCAGTGTTATGTGGACTTGGATCAAGCAACTGAACCAGATTTGGCACACTTTTGTCATCCCTTTTAACCTCTCTGCAATTATGAGAAACTGTCACCAAGCTTGAGATTGCCTGTGCGGCGACCTCTCTGGCACTGTTCGATTTAGCTTCGAGCATCTTGATAAGCAAAGGAACGCACCCTGCCTCACCCACCAGCTTCTTTGTCTCCGACGAGCTGCAAACTCGACATATTGCTGATGCAGCGGCTTGTTGTGCACCAAGTGATCCGGACCGGAGAACATGGATCAAACGCGGTAGGAATCCAAGAGCAACCAGAACTTCAATTGGAACATAACCAACCAAGTTCCTCAATGCACCAACTCCAGATTCTTGAGGCAATGGACCATCAAGATACGCCAATAGGCTTCTAATTCCACCTTCCGAGATAACAGACCTTCGTAGATTGTCGTTGCTGGCAGTGAGATTCTGCAAGCATTCAGCTGCATATTCTTTGGATCCTAGTAAAAGTCCACAATCCATAAGATTGATCATAACCCTTACAATCCCTTCTTCCGCTAAAGCTTGTCGAACCTCCGGTACAGCTGATATGTTCTTCAAAGTGCAGGCAGCAGAAGCCTGAGAAACAGAGTCACCTGTTCGACAGATATCGATCAGTGGCCTAACCCCACCGTGCCCGACAATTGCTCGGGCTGTTTCAGCCGACATCGACAATCTCTGAAGCGAAATTGTAGCCTTCTCTTTACCAACTGCACTGCCTGACTCCACAAGCCTTATAAGAGGCGGCAGAACACCTTCAGAAACAAGCCAATTTTCGCAACTCCCCGATTCTGCAAGCGAGCATATCACAGTTACAGTCTTCTCCCTGATACGAGGAGAAGTTGCAGTAAGCAATTGGACTAAAGCGGCGATATTGCTTCGTCCTAAAACCGACAACATATCCTTCTCATCCTCTTTCAAGACCTCGACAAGACTGTCAAGAGCTCTATGTTTGGCCTCCAAGTGCCCAATCTGCAGCCGGGCAAGCAATTCCCTCAGATTGCTATGATCAGCAGCTTCCAATTCGGATGAGCCGCCTACTGCTAATGGCAAGGTAGCTTCCCCAAGCACTCCAGTCTTGATCAAAAGCTCACAATCCCTCAAATTCAAATCCAGTTTCCCAGAAAGTGCATCGAGATCACTCTGCATCCGAAGCTTACCTTCATATTTCTCCACAACACAAACCTCAGCCAATTCAATTGCTTCTTTCAACGTTTTCGATACCGCCTGCAATTGCTCCTTGCAAAGAGCATTCTTGGAGAAGCAAGGATGGCTCGACAAGTCCGATAACCGCGAAGGGATCTGATCCAGCTTCGAAATGATCGACTTCCATCTACCTGGGAATCCCTTAACCTCTCTTGCCTTATCCAGTGCCATTGGAACAAGCTCCTGGGCATTCAATAACCAATCTTCTGCCGACCGGCTGTCCTCCAAAACCTCATTTTTACCTTCTTCCACCATGATTCTAATCTGGGTATTGCTTAAACTTGGCTACCAAACAGCACTACCAACTGCAAAAATATGAATGGAAAGAGTTTCTAAGAATGACCCGGATGTAATGAAACACGAAAGAAATGATTTTTGGATAGAAAATTAAAAAGGCAGTGGAGCAGTTGCAATCACTAAGCACATAGATTAAACAATGAGGAAATAAAAAAATATATTGGATAGTTATTAAGAGGGAAATAAATAAATAAATAAAATAAGCCAAACATCAAGAGCTTCGAGAATCTTGTATGATCACATAAAGATTGTTTTTGCTGAAAACAAGATGCGACCAAACTCAATCAAAGTACCTACTAAAAGATGCCCCACGACCACGAGTCCTTTCGATTTCAAAAGCCTTGGCAAGTCATAACCATTCAATGCCAAATGGGAAAAAAAATCAACGAAAAAAGCTAAAACAATTTCTTTTATAAAATAGTTTAAAGGTTTAGAATATAAAAACTGTTTGATGATAATAAAACAAGTTACTTTTTAACGTGAGTTAGTACCGTCCAATTAAGAAGCCGTCGGCGCACGCACACACACGCGCTAAAAAAAATTGTGATACCAAAAACTCCCTTATTTAAAAAAAAAAAAAAATACCCTTCGTCAAATTGAGTCAAACCAGTCTCTCATCGCATGGTTCTAGAGTAATATGTCCTTTTGTTGGAGATATTTTGGTAAATAGAAAGTTATGGTGTCAATAGAATATGAGATCAGATTTCTCCAAAATGTAAATCTAAGGGTTGAGATTTTTTGCAAAGAACTGGGGAAAGTTTGGATTCTTAGAGAAATTGCCATTTATGTCCTTTTGTGGTGATAGAACAAGCTAGCTGGTTTGAGTTAGAGATATGGAGAGAAAGAGAGAGACTTTCCTTCTTCTTTTTTTCTTCTATTTTTTGGTAAAAAGAGAGAGACTTTCCTTGGAAGAGAAGATAGAAGTCTCTATCTAGAGTCGAATAAAAAAAATATATTCGTATATATATATAGAGTGTATTAAAAATTTTCCAAGATGGACCAAACCAACCCCACAAAAAAAAAATAAATAAATAAATCTGAGAAAATTGAAAGCTATAAATTTGGAAAAAGAAAATACCTCAATTTTGATTTGACTACACTTAACTTTCAAAGTGTCCACCATTGGCAACCATCCACTATCTGTTTTTTCTTATGTCTCTGCTCAGTTACGATCAAACCCAGAAAAATATATGCAGACAAATTAGAACTCCCACACAAAAAAGAAAAGGGGAAAAAAAAAAGAAAAGAAATCAACTTTTTTATTTTTATTTTGTTATCTTATGAAGCAGAGCAATTAAAGAAAGCATACAAAAACATCATCAAGGACCAACCTTTAAGACTCAGAAGAAACTTGGTCCTTTTTTCTCTTCAGAAAGCAACCCAACCCACTGTAGCTTGATCTTCAAACCTCTCTCTCACACTCTATGCATCAGTATCATCAACCCACTAAAAGAAAATTAAAACACTTTTTTTAGAAAAACTTTCACAAATTGCTATGCAACTCAGCAATGATTCCAAAATCAGCAATCAAAATAACAGACCGGAAATTCCAGACTTTTTTCAGCTCACTTTCTCGGAAACAGATATTACCCAGAAAACATTTTCGCTCTTATGCTGATAGGAAAATAGACACGCTAAATGGTCAAAACCATTTTAAATAGTTATACAGTGAAAAACATAGATAAAGATCATAAATTTGAAAAAACATATAAAACCCAGTTAAAATATTCGAGTTTGAAACACTGCCCAGAAACTGACAGAAGAGAAAGAAATTCAAAATCTTCAACTGTCTCTCTCTCTCTCTCTCTCTCTCTCTACAAATGGAAGAGAAGTAATAGACTTTCCCTCTCGCACTCGATTAGATTCTCTTTGGGGAAAAAAAATAAAAAATAATAATATTTAACTTCCTGGCCTCTGGAGGCTGGAGAGAGAAGGAGTATTAAAGATCAAACATGATTGTGAAGATCAGGCGGCTGTGATTGAGATTGTGGCAGAGGATCCGACCGTTAAAAGTTTTAATATGATTTTTTATTTTCAAATTTTCTTAACGTTATTGGAGGTGATGACGTGGTATTTCGCCACGTGTATTGTGGGGACGAGTTCATACTTTTCAAGGGGAAAAAAATTAAGGTCGAGTGTCATGGTTTGAAAGCATCCAACGTGTGAGAGCGACAAGTTATTGGAAAAGTAGTTCGGTCCTAAATTACTTTTATAGCCTTGATGTGACTGATGAACTTCAAGTTGTGCCACTAATTAATGAGTTCAGCTCATTTAGGGATTTTTATATTTTTTGGCTTTAAATGTTTTGAATTGGAGTAAAGGGTGGATTTCTTTGAAATTATTGTGTTCAAATTTTAAAATAATCCTTTTTCTTTTTAATAAAAGATAAAGCACTAAGATGCAAGTGAAATCATAAGAACAGCATATTTATTTATTTGATCCTAAAGTGACAAGTAAAAAAAATAAAAAAATTAATGTTTATTGGTGACTTTTGGCTAGCTTATTTTCCTTCTTAATTTTTTGGATTCCAGTTGGTCTTTAGCTGTAATATTTACTTAACTTTGGATATCTCAAATTTCACAACTTTTAGCTTAGTACTCAAATGTAAAAACCTTCTAAAGTTCTAAAGGTCCTAATTAACTTTTTTGAAAGATAGATGTAAACACTAAATTTTATAGTAGCAATAAAGTTTATAGGAAAAACATATCATTTACACTTTTAAATAAAAAGATTCTCATTAGTTTATTCCATGTACATAAATTACGGATTAATTGCATTTTGATATTTTGATTTGTTAGATTTTACAATTTAGGTCTTTAATTCATAAAAATAAAAATTTAAATTTTTAATTTTTAAATTTTAAATTTATTACAGACCGATCTAATTTTTAATTTGACCAAACAAATTGATGAAGATTTCGTCTAAAAACTTACAGCAGAGTATGTGAATAAAAGAAATAAAAATCTAATTTGTTTAACCAAATTAGAGATTGGACCAATATAAAATTTATTTAAAAATAGAAAAATCTAATTTGCTATTTTTAACAGTTAAAAGTAAAATTTAAAAGTAGAAAATACTAAAATGCAATTAACACTAAAATCAATTTTGAATGATAACTTATCTTGTTGCTTGGTATCTTATTGATCTTATCTTTTCTTTTCTATTTCTTTTTTCAAAAGAAAAAACAATATATGGATTTGAAGTTTGAAATAAATGATATTTAGTACTAATTTTTTAATTTATTTTGGAACAATAAGAAACCATTTTCATTCAGGTATATTAGCATAAATATTTTTTTTTCAACTTAAAAGGATAATAGATTTTCCAAGAAACAGAAAAAAGACCAATTTAAAACATGTTTGGCCATACTAAAGTTGAGAGGAGAAACTTATCAATTACTCTTATCATTAATTTTTTTTTTATATAAAATAAACACATCTCGTTATATTTTATTATATACCAAATGATTTTATTCGATGTACTCAATGCAATATTAAATGAGAATTTATCCTGTTGAATTTGAAAAATAAGATAAAATTGAGAATTGAAGGTTCTAAAGTATAATGGTGGGGTTCCACTATTCAATAGTCTTTGTATGTTTAAATGATGCATGTCAGCATACATTCTCTTGCTTTGCTTTTCCAATATAATTTACAAATTAAGGAACATATTCTTTATTTGATGTTTTCAACAATTCTTCTATTAACTATCAATTGCATTCATTTGCCCACCACCAAAAATACTACTATATTGGCACCCAATTAATTAAACTCGCTTTTTTTAAAATAATAATAATAATAGCAATTTAATCATACGACACAAATCATAATCGTGCAATACTTTTTATTTGATTTTTCTTTTTCCGTTTCCTAGAATCTCATAATTAAGAGAAAGAAAAAGTTCATCGTACACGAAAATGATGAGTTTAATAATTATGGGACTTATATCAAATTTTGCGTTCTAAATTTTTGAAATATATTTATAGTTTAAAATGACATATATAATTATTATTATATTTTTTATTTCAATTACAATTAAAAAAATAATAATAATTATATATACCAATAAAAATTATAAAAATATATTGTCAAAATTTAAAAAAATTTAATTTAAAGCAAATTTCAGAAATTTTAATTGAAATTAATCTATAATTTATGCACCCTTCTTTTTTAATTGTGGTGTCCAAATTATTTAATCCACCATTGATTTTACTGTTTCAGATTTCATTGGAAATTTGTACTTGGCTGATTTTATAATTATTGTAATTTTCAGCCTGAAGTTTTAGAGAATTATAATATTGTTATTGACAAAAAGAAAAAGAAAAAAAAGAGGTTAGAGATATTTATACTAATAGCAAGATTTATTGTGAACTTCTAAAAGCAACTTCAAAATTTAATTTTTTTTTGTCCGAATACCAAAACATAACTGATGACTCCAATGATTTACCAAAAACTGATGACTCCAATGTCACAAACATAAGAAACTAGGTCCACAACCACTAAAAAGTTAAACTCAAAGCATTTTTTCTTTTTCTTTTTTTAACTTTCTTTAATTTCCATACATTCTGGCTCAGTCATGGAATGTCTTTTCATAATAATAATTATTATTATAATAATTAAATTTGAATTTGAAGTTTGGAAGCCCCTAATAGAAAATAAGATATATATATATATATATATATTCGATTTTTAACTTAAAAAACCAATAAATTATAAGGAAATTGTTTTTAAATAATGCACAATATCAATGTTACACGCTTTCTTCAAAATTGTTAGAAATTATAAGGTATTTTTCTTCATTCTCATTGAACTTTCTTTCTTCTTTTTGTTTTTGCCAATATCATTGTCATTCAACTACTTGTAGGAGAGAAGATAATTTAGATTCTTTAATTGTTAATTTCGGATTATGATTATCTTCTCGTCTAAGCTTTATCTAAGCATTTGACATTTGATCAGTAACCCATTGTATATCGTTAAAATCGTTTCTATTTTCATTTTAATTTCAAAAACCTTCAAATGTTGTTATTTTCTAATAAATATCTATTAAATACAAAAGTAAACAATGATAACTATAGAAAGGGTTTTACCAAAAAAAAAAAAAAAAAGATAACTATAGAAAGGGAAAAAAAATATGAAAATCTTGAAAAAAGTTAATAAGTGTTAAAAAATCTTTTGGCATACTAAAAATATTTGAACAAAAATTATTTTTCTTAAAAATAATAAAAAGTTCAAATAATTGGTATTAATACTAAATTTTAAGCATATAGCGTTCCTAGATATGAAGCCATAATATATATAAAAAACTTCTTTAAACTTTGCAAGAATAACTAAAAAAATAAAAAAATAAAAAAACCTTTGCTTTTGAGTATAAATGGACTTCGCAGTGGTAGAACCCAGTTCAAAAGCCTCAAAAAATATATTCAAAATGAATGAAAAAACGATTACTAAAATCTGATAAGAAAAATAATTTTTTGTTCAAAAATAATAAAAGTTATTTTTTATTATTATTTTTTATTAAAGCTTGTTTTCAAAATAAATTGAAAATTATTAGTTATAAAAAATGCTACTGGTTTGTTCCGTATTTAAGTTTAAACTTAAACTTGTATAACCTTTATCTCAAAATATTCCATGCTAAAATGCATTTTTATGTTACTATAAAATGTTTAATTTTCACAAAAAAAAAAAATTAAGTATTCAATATATTTTAGTAGATAATAAGATACATAAATATATAATAGGTTAAATACACTTTAGTACTTTCTAAAATTAAATTTGTTCACATATGAATTTTTACAACTAATTTGTACAATTGGTACCCTGTAATTTGAAAAAAATGCACTTTTGTTCAATTTAGTTAAAATTGATGAATTCTGTCAGTATAGAGCCCACGTGCATAAGAAATTACTCTCAAAATTAGTTGTTTTATTTTAATTATTCAAAAAACTAAAAAAAAATTAAAAAACAGAAGAAAAAAAAATCATAAATGAATTTTAAATTTTCTTTCATGTTTTTTAATTTTGATACAATAAAAAATAAAAAAAAATCAATTTTGAAATACTTATAAATTGACGTAATTTGTCAATTTTAATTAAATTACACAAATGTGTAATTTTTTTAAATTAAAATGTATTGATTGCACAAATTAATTGTAGAATAAATTTAATTTTAAAAAATTAAAAAAATACATTTAAACCTATACAATATATGTATATATATTTCAAAAAGAGAGTCATGAATTTTTAAAAGAAGTAAAGAAAAATTGCATTAAAATATATGTATTCAATATAAAATGTCCTTGCTTGAAAGTTTCAAAAACTAATATGAGATAGAAACAATCTTAGCCAAACAATAGATTAGTAGCTATATGTTATTAATATTTAAAAGCTTGTCAAAACTTAAATGAGGAGAGAAACCTTATCCGTTTATTGGCTGTCTTTTATTTAATTTTATCTATTTTTTTCTCATATATTTTCAGGTACACCCTTTTTAAAATTGTATATAAATCACGTAAGTAACGTAATATAAAAAATATAATCTATAAATAAAATAACTGATAAATAAAATCACATAAAAAGTCTATCCAAAACAAATCTATATTTATTTTCAAACACTGTCTGTGTTTTCCAAAATACAACTTCTACTGTATTGGAAAACTAAACTAAAATAAAAACCATGCATATGTTTGGTTTTGCAGACCCCAATAAACATCCAAATCCAAAAAACAAATAGAAAAGTACAAACAACACCCTTTTTCAGTAAATTTTACTTTTTTCCTTTTTCCTTTTTCTTTATTTTTTATATGGGTAAATATTTACCGTTTACTAAAAATAAAATATTAAAAAAATTAAAATGGCTGCTGCAGTAGCAAGGAAGAAGGCACACAGGCCGAGGCCATAGCAGAGTACAGAGTGAGTGAGTGAGGCATTGGGGCGACTCGACCAAGACGCGTGGGTGTTTCTGGCATTGCGTGGCCTGGACGGGACGCTGTAACCTGTCTGCTTTGCCTACTTTTTAATCTTTTTTATTTTTTTTGTTTATTTTTAAATATAATTTTTGGTATTCTTGCATATTGCGCTGGCCCATTCACCCTCCAAAATCTTGGCCTTTTCTACTACCGCCCCATGGTACAAGAAATTCAAAATATATTAGTTTAAAACAGAAATCAATGGAAACTTTTATACCAAGTTTTCAAATTCATTCCATGAACCTAAATTATTAGATGAGCAATGACTCCACAATCACATGCTATAAATTTCAAGTTCTATTTTCTGCCACGTTTTAATGAATCAAAGTTTTTTTTTTGGATATAATTGCCAGACAATTCTTGGCATGGAAAATTTTGCAGAGTTTGAAAATCAAAAATGTAGAAATTATGCATGAAAACCCAAAGGAAAAAAAAAATTGAAAACAAACAAATATAGAAAGTAGTACATGCTTATCATGACAATTTTATATCTGGCCCTTCTTTTTGCTGGGGTCCTAGGCAAAGGTCTTGGGGGCCATGCCAGGCATGGTTCAAATTCACCATAACAAGTACACTAATCTTTGAGCATCACGAAAGTAACAAACAACCTACCAACTAATAATATATCGAAACTTCATTAAGCTCCCTCACAGGACCGTCTCAGGACTGAGATCTTTCACGCAACGGGGGTGAACGGCTGCGGCTGTGGCTGCGGCTACGGCTGCATTTTCAATCGAAAAAATACAGTTAGAAGCTGGTAAATGCAGTTCTCTCTGTTAAAAGAAGGTTGAAAAATCATTTTAATACAAACAGAAACGTCAGATAAGGAGGAGACTAAGATTTGGTTTACATAGGGGCTTCATATTCTCTTTCCCCTTCAATTGCTTATTCTGCTTCTTTGCATGAGAGACAATAAACGAAACAAATGACTAAAAGAACTATTTCTGAGCACACAAACAAATGGTCTGTCTTATACCTGTGATATCTATCATTGACTGGGCTTGCAGCTCCATCATAATCGGGACTTCCTCTTGTTTCAGGTCTAGAACTTCGGTGAGATCCCCGGCCATAGTCAGGACTAGCCCTATCTCTATGGTGTGGACTTGGGGAGTGCCCACGATCATTGCTTCTTTTATCAGGAGACATGCCACGGCCTCTCCTATCAGGACTGTACCCATTTCTTCTGTCATCATCATCACGGACAGCATATTCAACTGATATAACTCGATCTAGAAACTTGCTGGAACTCAAAAATAGAAAATTGAAGTTAATACAATGAACATAACTAGTACATTGCAATTATTTAATTTGAATGCAACTTGCACTTCTTCTTTTCCTTCCTTAGAAACTTACGCAGTTATGCAGTCACAACAGAAGGTAATATTTTTCATGAAAAATAAGGTACAACACCTTTAAGAAAAGAGTTATTGCAGGAAATTTCTTGATATTTCTTCTGAAAGTTAAAAGCCCCTTTTCATTGGAGTCAAGGTTGCTTCAGGGAGAAAAATTCCACAAGTTCAAAAGGAATTGAACATTGCTAAAGAGTTAGGCACAGGAAAACTACCTCAAGTTTGTTGAATCCAATGCTCTTGTAGCATCCTCCTGTAATTCAAACTGAACAAACGCAAAATTTCTTCTTATCCTGATGTTCAATATTTTACCATATGAATCAAAGTGCTTCTCCAGATCTCTTGTTCTAGTATGAATTGGGTCAAAGTTGATAACAAACAAGGTTTTTGATGGTTTCGTGTTAGCTGAAGATCTTTTTGAGTCACTGGGTCTTCTAATCCCACGTTCCTGCTGCAAGGCAGAAATATTTTTTGGGATTAAATAATGCATAACTCAGACAATAACTAAGGAGGCATTTAGAAACACTACATGACTAAAGAAAATGGATTCTCTTAATGCAAAACTATACCATTTGAAGAATGTTAAAGATCATGCAAACATGCGTGCACAGTTAGTGATGGTAAGATGGCATCATGGGTTAGAGGAGATGGCAATTATCAACCCAATTGCAAACAGGTTTTCATTGGACTTCAAAAAGTTATGTTTAATATCCAATATTAATGTAAATGGTTAAATGGGAGAAGGGGAGGTGGATGTTTATGTTGGTGTTATGCTTTTAGACTTGCTAAGAAGTGTTGCATAAAGGGGGCTGATACTCAACCATCAAAAGTTGTCACCAATATACCTTAGTCCACTCAACACGAAGTCGTCGCCCTTTTCTACCAAATTCTGTCCTGTCAAGTCTTCGTATTGCATACTCTGCATCTCGCTCATCCTCCATATAGACAAAAGCAAATCCTATAAAACCATAAAGTTAAGAAGACAGCAGAAAAACCTTAGTCACCCAAATTAATTATCTTACAAGAAATTATCTCAGACATTCAAAATACGTGGAAATGTTGACTTCTTAAAATTTACTGTCAGGAAGTAACACAACACCTGCCACTGGCTGCGATATCGTCATGTTTTTATGTGAAACATGTTGGAAATTGAACACTGAGCAAAATTCATGAGGAATGAAAAAGCAATGGTGACTGAGTGAATGTAGAATGGCAGGACTAGGGCAGATCAGATTAATTCGTCAGGAAAAATACAAGAACATGAAGCTGGGCACATGCTAGAAAAGAAATGCAGTGACGCACATCCATCCAAGAAGAGCATGGACATTCCAAGTAATCCTGCGCCAAAGAAATTGTTGAGTATGGGGGTTTACACTTAACATAAAACCCTTCCTCTCTCAAAGGAAATAGCGTATACACCCATCCTGAGAAATTTTTAAAGAATAACATATTGACCCTTTTGTATAACAGCTTGGATATTTTTCTAACAACCGTTGCACAATAAATTGTGATAATCTTGCTTAAAACAAAAAAAAAAACAAAAAAAAAAACCTTTTTTATTTTCTTTTTGTTAGAAAATTTAAATTTTCAATTTAATAAACGAGAAAGACTGAAAAGATAAAAATAATTTTAGAATGAGGAGTTTTTTCATGGATGTATCACTGCATCCCCCTCCTCTCCATCTCCTAGAAAAATAAGTTAAATTGTTTTGTAATTGACAAGTGAAAGGGCAGTTATCCGTTATTTATTCTTTTACAGTGTCAAAAACAAAACCAAAAAATTCATATAGTTACCAATTTAATAGTTAAGGTTAATGACAGTATCCAGACCTCGTTGTTTTCCAAAACCACTGATATACAAAGGGGGTCAATATGATAATTTTCAATGGTTGTACACTATATTTTCCTTTCTTAAACATATCCTGAAAACCCCATTATGACTCAACATAAATTGAAACTCTCATAAGTGAGATGCAGAATCTGAATGGTTTTTCTGCCAAGAAACAGAAAACGAATGAAAGTAGCAGCTTCAATTTCTCTATTGCTCTTTTAAATTGCTTGTTGCCCCGGGACCACAGCCAAACTTCACAACCTGTGCTTTATATACGTGTAACAGTATCGGACCTAGTTGATATGCATAAATTGCAGCAATTATGATTTCAATTATTAAATACATATTGATCATACACAGTGCATATCAACTTGAACAACAACCACTGTTCAGATTTTGCCACATTAATCTAAAGCATACTTCTTTAGTTTATAGTTGGAATCACATGCAGAAATCAGATACCATAGCTTACAAAAAGTTTAAAGCTTGAATAACCCAATATGGATTGAAATTCAACCCACAAGGAGAAAACAAATAGCTAAATTCCCTCTCAACGACAACATCAATAATGCAGTTGAAATTATTAATGTAATCCTGAAAAATATTAAGCTGGAAAAATATCTTACCAGACTTAATGTCCACCTTATCCACCTTCCCATATCTTCTAAAAAGCCTCTCAATGTCAGACTGACGAGAATCGAAGTCTAAGTTTCCACAAAAGATGGGCTTCATTTTTCTTCACGCTCAAGCAACACAAATTTCTCAAACCCTAGACGACAACAGCAACAGCCCAAATAGCTAAATTCTCTCTCAAACCAGTAGCTATAGTTTACAAAAAAGGTTATGAGCATTCTAATTCTTAATCCAAATATTTGCTTTCCAAAATATATATATATTAAAAAAAACCTAAAAGTTTAATTAATAAACATATAATTTTTTTTTTGAAAAAAATAAGAAGTTAATTCATTTATGCATAACTAAAATTTCTCACTAGCAAATAGATGGAATCAGATAATGAAATATATTTTTCCTAGAATTATATCGAACATAAATTTTGATTACACCAAAAATACACAAAAAAAGAAATTTAAAAAAAAAATCGAAGAACAGAATCTCTGAATCCTAAAAAAGTAGACACAAACGATAAAATTTGGTAGCGAGAGGGAAGCAAAAGCAGATGAAAAGAGAGATCTAGGTTTTAGGTTTTGGTTACCTGAGGCAAGTGTTAATCGGACGTCGCGATCTCCGGACGCGCTTTCTAGGTCAGAACTCAGAAACAAACACTGCGCTTTGTATTGGGGCTTTGTAGGTCCAACCAATTATAGTGAAAATGGGGCTCGTCTATCGTTGTCTACAACTACAACGGGTGTGTTTGGCTCCAGGATTATCCAGCCTGTCCTTTTTTTTATTATTATTATTTATAAAATTACTGAGACCACCTCATTTATTATTTTCCAGTTTTTGTGGAATTCTCTTGATATTAGTCTTTAAGTAATTTTGCAATTTCCAATTTTTTTTAACAGTAATACTGTGCAAATAACATCCAAAAGATATTATTAATTGTTATGTTTATATAATTGAAAATGTCTACGTAAATTTTTAAATAGATAAATAAAATAAAATAAATAATTACCATATAATATAAATAATTACCATATAATTTGATAAATAAATTTAGTAATTTTTTTAGTATTATTCTTATTTTTAATTAGTATTTATTGATGAAAAAGAATCAACCGTGCATTTTTTTATATTGGAAAATCTGTGAATCTGCTAAATATAAAACATTTTCAGAAGGCTTTTCAGGTGCAGTCTGGCGCTGATTAAAAATCTTCCAACGATCAAATAATTTTTTTATTTTTATTAATGCTGGTGTTTCCAATTTTTGTGGGATTAAAAAACCAGCTTCCAATTCTAATAGAACTGTACCATAGAGTCTTACGAGGATATTTATGGAGTGATATAAAATCACCTCCACAGTATTTGTATTGCTTAATTCCTCATGCCGCACACTAATTACTATTTAAGTGGTTTTGACTAGAAAAAAAAAATATAAAAATACTTAATTTGCATGGTATAAGCCCAGTCTACATTAATTAATAGTCCCAAATTCTACATAAATTGTCTTTATCTACTCAAATGTTAACTGATATAGACTGTTTTTATTTTATCTATTTGATTTTCCTAACCACATCTACCACTTCCCCTACGGAAATTGATATTCAATTTGGTCACACATACATAAAATCACTCTCTTATAATTGATATTCAATTTAGTTAAACAGACAAGGAGGATTTGATAAGAAAAGACTCAACAAAATTATTTAGTTTAGAAGGTTGAAAATTATTGGAGATGGAGAAAGCTCAAGTAATTGTTCATCCCTTGGCAGTACAAGGCCACATGAAACCATTGTTATGCATTGCAAAACTTAGTGAAACCGGTCTTTATGTTATTAATTTCCTCATCACCCATCACACTACTAACAGTCACTTGCCTAATATGATCTCATCCCTCTCCACCCACTTCCCTAATCTCCACTTCGGATTCATCTCCGACGACCTACCGGACGATCACACTCGTTCCCTTTCTTTCGACTACTTCTCCGAGATCAAGAGGAAAACCAAGCCACATCTCAAACACTTATCTCCTTAATTCTCTTGGTGCAAAGTCTATGTCCTCCCCACCACCTGTAACATGCACTACGCATAGTGCTCCTTACTTGTTGGCCTATTTTGTGTGTTCCCAAGCTCATTGAACAAGCCCACCTTCATTCATTTGGTGAGTTCATAGTTCATCCTGTTAACTAATTGCATGAGTTAAATTATAGATTTTAATGCACTTTATTATTTTTTTAAATTGAATTTGTTTACATATCGGTTAATTAATTTGTGCAAGTAATATTCTGTATTTTAAAAAATATTATACATTTATTCAATTTAGTTATAATTGATAGATTCCGTTAATTTAAAAGTTACGTGCATAGCACGTTACTTTTAAAATTGGTTTTATTTTATTGTACCAAAAATTTAAAAAATTAAATAAATTAAAAAATTTAAAATTCATCTATGGTTTAAAATTTTTTAATTTTTGGTACAATAAAAAATAAAAATTTAAAAGTCACTTGCACTTGACTTATGAGTTGACGGAATCTATTCATTTTAACTAAATTAGACAAATGTGCAATTTATTTAAAATCTTAAAGTATCAATTGTACAAATTAATTATAAATTTTTTTATGTGAATAAATTTAATTTTAAAAAATACTAAAATGTATATTGACCTAAATTATAATGAAGTTTCACGTTGTATTTTATCCTCATCTTTTTTAATTACCGAATTGACACCTTAGTGGGTCATGGAGATTTGTAATTACTATATAGGAAGTGAATGGCTTGCTTTATATGTTCTTGTAAGAATAATTAGCAGCTTATATTGTGTTATAACCATTAATGGCAGCTAATAAGGATAGAAGGAGGTATATATATGTAAGTTATAGAAATGCAAAAGCACTTATGACAAATTCGCAAAATGTAATTGTCCTTTTTCTTTTTTCATTTGCCCAGTGCTTTGATCTATTTTATTATTTTTCTTATTTTATATATTAAGGAGTTGTTTGGTATCCTGTATAGGGAAATATAGTGAAGTATTATTTAGTTATACTGTGTTTGGTGAATACAACGTATTGTATTAAATAATACAATTTTACATTTTTAATACAAGTTTTGATGTATTAGTAATACACCAAAAATTGTATGTATTAAGTTATACAAGCCATACAGATCCTGAGTTTGTGTGATTCCCTTTTCTTGGTCCTCCAGTATTTATTATTGTTGTTATATTTTATATATTGTAAGCATAAAAATAAAAATTAATGAAATTATTAATATGAAGAAAATTATATTTTTTTTAATATAAATATATATATTTTTTAAGAAAAAAAAATCTTTAATAAAATTAGAATTAAAAAAATTAAAAATTAAAAGTTTTTATAAAAGTTAAAAATAAAAATTGAAAAGCTTTAATAAAAGTTAAAGTTAAATTTTTTTAATTTTAAAAAAATAATCCAATATAATACAAAAATGTACTAAACATCAATTTAATATAATTTTACACCAAATACATAACAATACAATATAATACATTACAATACAATACAATATAATACAATCAAATATAATACAATGTACCAAACGAACTTTAATCCCTTATTTCCTCGTAGCGCGCACTAGCCACTATTTAAATCGTTTCTATACCATACGCTAATATAGTTTATAATACAAGCATAGTGATTCCCCTTGTGAAATTTCTAACTTTCATGACTTTTTTCTTCTTCTATTAACTAGGAAAAAAAATTTTTTGATGAGTACGGAGACATATGTTTACACCAGTCCTATCTTTCCACTTGTTTAATTTCTCTTGTTTAGTCATGTAGCTTGTGTATTTAATTTAGAATTTGTTAGATTTTATAAAAATTTAAAAATTTAAAAGTATTTCAATTCAGATTTTAAAAAAATCTAAACAAGTTAAAATGTGTTCAATTTAAATTTTAATACATATTTTATAAAAATCTATTAAAATTTAAGTGTATACAATTAAAAAAATTTAAAAATCTTTTAAAATCTAAATGTATTTAAAAAATCATTAACTTTGGAAGTTTTTGAAACATATGAATTTTAATAGATTTTATAGAATTTTTAAATAGGAAATTGTAAATAAAAATGTTAAACTGAAATTCTACTTCTATTCTAAAGATTTCATTGTATTTTTACAAATTCTATATAGAATATATGAAATTTCATTAAAATCAATGAAATTTAAAATCTATAAATCATTTAAAATCTATTAAACTATAAATTAAATACACTGTAACATTTTAGAGTAACTGAAGGCAACCAAATAATAATGGTAACAAAAAAAAAATTATGTAGTGCAGGGAAATTTTTGTTATGTTTCTAGAATAGATTTTGCAGGATCAAAAGATAAGGTCAACCTATATACAAACATTGGAAAACTAATCATAAGAAAATTAAATATTATGCAGGCCATTGAACAATTATATATGAATGTGGCTATAAAATAAAAAGAGACAGTTTGGATTATTGTATATAAAAATAAATTATAATATTCACAAAGACAAACATATATTTTGGAAAGCTTAATTAATGAATTTGGAGATGATGGAGCAAGCTCATGTAGTTCTTCATTCCCTACCAGTACACGGCCACATAAAACCATTGTTGTGCCTTGCAAAGCTTCTAAGTGAATGTGGCCTTTATGTTACCTTCCTCATCTCCCACCACACTCACAACCACTTACCAAACCTCCATTTCGAATCGATCTCCGATGGCCTACCGGGTGATCATAAATTACTCGCATACTTTCTTCCAAATTCTTCTCCCAAATTAAGACCAAAACCAAGCCACATCTCAAACAATTTCTCCTTAATTTCTTTTGGAAATAAATCCATGTGGTCTCCTCCGCGGGTCACTTGTATTATAGCAGACCAATATCTAACTTATACCCTTGAAGTAGCAGAGGAATTGAAGATTCCTATACTTGCATTTGTTGGGCACAGTGCTTCCTACTTGTTGGCCAATTTGAGTGTCCCCAAACTCATTGAGCAAGGACACCTTCCTTTTATTTACCAAAAAAAGGACACCTTCCTTTTCTAGGTCAGTAGATCGGCCTATTGCATATGATTATATTTTTGAATTAATTTCATTCATATTTTTTTTTTTTAAGTTTTTCTAAAATACAATTTGATCTTTCTAGTTTCAAAAATATTATCAATCTTGTTTAAAATTTCAAATTATAATCATTTACCTCTCCAATTATTTCATTTAGAATCCACAAAATAATATCATTCATTGTAATTTTCAAAATCTCCTTATTAAATTGAAATTAGTGGAAATCTCAAAAGATTTAGATGGAATATTTCATAGATTATATTTTTTAAATTACGGATTTACCCTATCAAATTATAATTTTGTTAATTTCTTCCCAAACAGCATTATGGCAATTAATGATAGATGAATTTTTATTATGATTAATTTCCATGAACTATGCATCTAATTAAGGGTTTTTGCTTCATATATATATATATATTAATTCTACCATCAAGATATTTTTGTGAAAATTTCATTAGGATTGTCATTAAAACATGTTTGCTAAAATATATTATTAGCTACAAAACTGTCACAAACTTTTATTGATAACAAATTTTTAGTGATAATTCTTGTTAAAATTCCATCGTAATAGAATTATATACATACACACACATTTGATGCCAATAATTGTAACAAAAATGATTGTTTTCAGATGACAACCCGAATCATGAAATCAATGGAATTAGTGTGCCTGGACTCGAAGGCCTTTTGCGACCCAAAAATTTACCCCCTTTTTGTTTGAAAGAATATATACACCACCCGGGACTCCAATCACATCTCAATGATATATCCAGCATGAAGGGTCTTCTGGTTTCATAATCAACACCTTTGAAAGATCTTGAAGTGAAAAGCCTCCCTCATGTTGCCAGCCACTTCCTCTAAACTTACATAGTTGTTGTACCTCTTCATGCGTTAAACTTCAACTCTAAAACTGACCAATACTCCCATTTGTTAGCTTCGCATGCCTCCCATTGGGAAGCCGATCAAAACTGCCTTGCCTGGCTAGGTTTGCAGCCTTTGATCAGGTCAGTTCTTTATGTTAGCTTGGTTTTTTTGTTGCAATTATATGTATGGCATTTGGCAAATTAAGTTGTTAATTAGTGTGTCATGGAGATTTATATGCATGTTTTTTGAAAAACAATGTGTATCTTATATTGTTTTAAAGTAGGAATTATTTTATTATAATTTTTACTTTCTGTAATGACCATATGTTATAAGTTGAAGGATAAAGTGTCAAAAAGGAATTAAATTTACTATTGAAATGTTCGGAAACATAAATATTTCATTAATACCAATCAATTGAAGAAATTTTGGAGGGGGGTAGATTTGATCCTCATAATTTTGACAGTAAAATCAGTCTAGTTTGGAACATATAATCAGCAGTAATGTTTGGAAAATGAAGCTTCTCCTAGACCATAAGTTGTTTTGCTTGGCTTATAGGCTATATATGCCTGAAATTACTAAATGATGTGTTAAATTAATAAGAAGACTCACAATAGGGACTTTTTTTTTTTTTCCCCTTTTCTTGCAATAAATAAAAGATGATTTACTTTGTAAGGAAAAAGGAAAAAAGTATCAAGTACATAAGAGGTGCTTTAACATAGGAAAACAAAGTTTTGTAAAAAAAAAAAAAAAAGCGATTGCACCCAAAATCTTGCTCTCATGAATTTTCAGCTGACATCACAGATCATGAAGTCAATGGAGTTGGACCTCACAAATTACTTTCACCAAGATATTAAAGTTGGACCTCTTCATACATTCATCAACTCAAAACCAGGCCAAAAATCCCATTTGGTATCATCCGGTGGCTCTTATTGGAACGCAGGCCAAAATTGCATTGAATGGATTCACAGCCTTCTAAGTCAGTTCTTTTTTTTTTTTTGGTTAAATAAAAAAAGACCTATCCGAGGTCATGGGTCCAGAGTTATCTAGTGAGTGTGTCAATCTTTGGCGTCTTCTCAACATAGTGAGAGTCCATACTGGAGACTCGTATCACTGAAAACTCTCATCTTCTCGTGCAGTAGCAAATGAGAAGGACACTTGAATCCACATAGGACTACCAAGACTCGAACCACAACTCTCAGACTCGCAAGTGCCTTCTAAATCAGTTCTATATGTTAGCTTTGGGAGCCCTGCAATGGCTTCAATTTCTCAGTTATTCAAATTTTGGCATGGCTTAGTGAACAGTGATCACCCCTTTCTATAGTTTATATATATCGTTCATTTACGGTATAAATATCTACAGTTTTATTATAAAATGTATAATGTCTCTAAAAATTTGTTATTTGTGACAGTTTTGACGCTATCACTAATAACATGTTATTACGACAGTCGTTTTTTTTTACTGCTGATAGTGATAACAAATTATCAGTAACTGTTTATATTTTAAAAAATGAATGTGGAGAAAAATATGTGATGGCATGGTTTGCTAAAGAACTTCAAAAAGGGTGAAAAAGAAAAAGGGTATAATAGTTGATTGGGCTCTACAAGAGCCAGTCATGGATCATGATGCGAAATGTAGGTTTTTTACCCATTCGGGATGGAACTCCGTAGCAATGTGGTTAATAGCATTTCCAATAGTTTGATAAATTGTTATTTTTGTTGTATAGAAGTTAAAAGGATTTTGTTTGTATTATAAATACTTATCAAATAAATATTTAATCTAAAAATTATTCTCCAATAAATCTACATTTTAATTAATTGATATGCATGTATATATTTTTCATTTAATAAAAATAATAACAACTGATAACTATTTATCAATTTATTTTTTCTATTAAAAATTTTTGATAAAAATTATTTGTTGAGTTAAATTGCCTAACAGAATTTTTAAAAGTAGATAATTTTTTTTATAATTTTTATTTTTTTATACCATTTAACAAATTTGGAATAAATACACTTTAGTACTCTATAGTTTGCTAAACTTTCACATTAGGCTTTCAAGTTTCAAATGTATTGCATTAAGCCTCAAATTTACATTTTATGCCACATTAGGCTTTCAAGATTCAAGTGTATCACATTAAACCTTCAATTTACATTTTATGTCACATTAAACCTTCAAATTTTAAGTGTATTACATTAATCTTTCAATTTATATTTTATGCCACAATAAATAATTATTGTACTTTAAAACCTTCTAGAATTTTATTTATTTTTAAATAAAAATTACTATAATTAATTTTATCATTTAATACTTTCTACTTCTTAAAAAATTACAATTTAGTAGAATTAAATTAAATTTAATATAATATATTAAATGCAGTATAATAACTCTAAACAAATTTTCTTTTACCAATTTTCTAAAATATTTAAAAATTATTTTTGATTCCTCCAAAAAAAATTATTCATCCTAAACTAAAAAAAATTTCATGATGAAAAAATATAAGATTAAATAAATTTTCATGATATTTTTTTAGCAATTTAGGATAAAAAAATATTATGATGAAAAATATATAGGATAAAAAAATTCATGATAATTTTTTTTTAGTAATTTAGGATGAAATAAAAAGTTTTAGATGAAAAGAAAATTAGATGATTTTTTATTTATATTTTTGAAAATTGGCAAAAAAATGTAAATTAGAGGCTTAATGTAATACACTTGAAATTTGAAAGTCTAATGTGACATAAAATGTAAATTGAAGGCTTAATATGATACACTTGAATTTTAAAGGTCTAATGTAGCATAAAATGTAAATTTAAAATTTAATGTGATATATTTGAAAATTAAAGACCAATATAAAAATTTAGCAAACTATATAGTATTAAAGTGCATTTATTCCAATAAATTTTCTAAACAGAACTATTGAATTTTTTTTTTTATAATGGCCTGTTTATTTATCCTGTGGCAAAAACATTTTAAAAATAAACAAAATCGCTAAAGATACTTTAAAATTCCTTTGATATGCTGGTCGGGCTTTTTTGGAAAATGCCTTCTATTAGCCTCAACTAAAAAAAAAAAAATCTATTCCTTTTTAAAAATTAAATTCTGTCCACTTTATATCTAAAAATTCCCTTTAAACCCTTACCAATTATATATATATATATATAATATTTTAAAAGTTTATTTTTCTCGGTCGTCTTTCACACAGTATCTTGCAAGGTATGTGTGATTGTAATTTTTTATCATTTTCAAAATTGTTCAATCTCTTTTAAAAAATAGATGTTACAGCATCGGTGTGATACATGTCAATGACGCTCAAATCAGTTCAAAAAATAAGAGAATATATTTTATAATTTAAAAAGTAATTCAAAAAGTATTTGCGTGTGTTTTCACTGTGTTTTTAGAATTATGCGTGTTTCAAAAGAGTAGAATTTTGTATGTTTTAAAATTTATTTTCCCTTTAGCTTTCACTTTTTACTTATAGTCTCGGTGTCCTCTCATGCCTTTATGAACTTATAATTATTCATTGAATGCTTTTGATGACAATTAATTTCCATGATTGACGAATTAATTGTGTTTGGAACAGTTATAATTGGCGCTTCACGTACATTAGTATGCTTTGAAAGTAGCGTTTGAGCTTCTTGGACACATAATCAAGATGCCTCGACTAGTTCCGAAAGAGTCACGTGTTTAAAGTGCCTCGGAGAGTTCCGAATGAAACACGTGTTCAGGATACCTCATATATTTTATACTGAGACACTTCAGTCGAAGCCTTAGATGTATGAGCCTCAAACATGTTAGCCTCAGTCATTTACACATTTCAGCTTCGGACTTTGGTCAGCTTTTCTTGTCTCGGACGTTGTTGTCTCATAATTTTTTGGCTTCGCCTAATGCCTTCGAAACCTTTTTTATTCATTTATAGCTTGAACTATTGTGGACAGCTGGGGCTCACCTTTGAAAAATATATGAGACTAGTCTTCAGATATGAAATAGTATCCACAGTATGATTGTCAATTTTTTCTTAATTAATTAATAATTTAATTTTCTACTTAATTTTTTTTTGAAACCGTCCATCTTCCCTCTCTTTTTCGTCTCTTGCATGATAGCTTCACTCCCATCCCATGGATGTTCATTCTCTCTTTTTCTTCATATTATTTTGTATATTAAGTAGACCTGGCAAAATGTTACACAACACGATAACACAACACGATAATTTGCGGGTTTGGGTCTGCGATATCGGATCGGATTGATATCAGTATCACACGATAAGACAAAATAAGAAAACGGGTTGGAACACTTTAACACGATGGGTCACGATAAGACACGATAAGAAAAATATTAATTTAATTATTTCATTATAGTTAACTTTTTATATTACTTTTTTTTTTTTAGTTTTAGAAAACTATAAAATTCATATTTTATTTCATTGGAAAATTACAATTTTTATATCTATTTATATATTAATATTTTATTTTAGATTTTATCTTTTTTATTACTTATATTGGATGTACAATTTTAGTTTGGTTTATAATATTTTGAATATTTTTAAATTAATTTTAGTTTGTTTTATAATATTTTGAATATTTTTAAATTTATAATTGAAATGCATATTTTGTTTTTTAGTCACGATGAATATTTAATATAGCTTTAATTCGTAATATTTTATATATTTTAAATTTACAGTTATTATTTATGTTGAATTTTAGTATGTTAATATATAATTTTTAAAATGTTTAATATATCATTGAAATATGTATTTAGGCTTAATAAACATGAATTGATAATGATTTATTATTTGACAATATATATTAATTTAAATAAAAAAAATAAAACACTCACGTACATGTCTAGTAAATACGAATAAAACACGACACGAACACGAAACGATACGACATGAACACTGTTCAACACGAAAACTTAACGGGTTAGGTTCGAGTGAACAAAATTTGACACGATACGGACACGGTTCAACACAATATGTTGCCATGCCTAATATTAAGCATATTTGTATACCTTAAATATAATTAAAATAGGAAAAAAATATATATAGAAAAACCATATAAACCAATATGTTTGGATGT
Organism: Ochetophila trinervis; assembly: GCA_003254975.1. Classification (NCBI taxonomy): domain Eukaryota; kingdom Viridiplantae; phylum Streptophyta; class Magnoliopsida; order Rosales; family Rhamnaceae; genus Ochetophila; species Ochetophila trinervis. The sequence goes on along the minus strand of QANX01006302.1, from coordinate 26,178 downwards.
CCAGAGGTTGAAGACGATCAAGATGTATTATTTGTAAAAAAAGTTCGACCTCTCAAGGTCGGAAGCCTCCACTAAAAGTAAAAGAAATAAACTTATATGTCCTTTTGTAAAGTTTTTTTTTTTTTTCCCCAATTTTGAGTCAGGGCTCCTGATTTATGAAATCAGGAAACTTTCCAAGTAAATGACTATACCCTTAAAAAGACTGAATGAATCTCTAAATTTTTTTTTTTTTCCGATTATGTTGGATTGGGAGCCTCTGACTATAAGTCGGGATATTTTTATTATAATATAGTTTTGCTTTTTAATAATATAGTTTTGGTTTGATTGTTTGAAATAGTGTTTAATATTTAATTTACTTATGCAAATTACTTATATTTAAGTCTCCCATTAACAGTCAGACAATAAACAAAAATTATATACAAACTTTAACTTTAAATTCTCATTAGATTAAATTCAAAATGTGTCATACAAACTACATTACAATTTTATACAAACTACATTACAATTTTTCATAAAATTAAAAGAAAAAATACACAGTTAAATAATGTTACAACCAAATAAATATACATGTGATTGAAAACTGAGGCAAGTAGAATTACGTTGATTATAGAATCTGTTTGGACCATATATTAATTTTTTTAAAAATTAATATTTATTTAAGTTTGATTTTGTAATAGCTTTGTCCCACATCGTTTGAAGATGAAAATACATTGAAAATTACAAAGTATAAATGTTTGGTTTGGAAAATAAATTTGGCATCAGTCCCACATCGGAAGCACAAAGAATTGGTGAACAACATTCTTCTATATAAATAGAGGCTTCAAAGGCTTTGAGAAATCACTGGCGCATCCACACACACCAGAAAACATAGATTATTTAGTTTATTCTCGTTAGAATTTACTTCGAGTAGTCAAGTGTTTTAGTTGAAAATTTTAATTAAAAATCTTTTGATCTGAAAGTCAATCTGTAACCTTTAATTATTTTGTTCTCAATAATTAATGCAATCGTTTGATTTAAGTCTGATATTAATTGGCGCACATTTTATTTATTTTTTTGGACTGTCATAGGTTCGAAGTGGCACGCCCGCACATTTGAGACGATTGATTGGTGAGTTTTACACCAACAGAATCCATCCATGTGGCTCTAGACTTTAGATATGAAGATGCATCATTGATAATGTGGTTGAGATTCCCAAAACCTTCATTAAAATAGCTATATTTTTAGCATTCGAAATCAAAGTAGGCCTTTCGAAGCCATGGTTGTTTATTAGAGTTAGACTCTCATTCATAGGGAAAATAATTTATATACTCTTGGAGTATCGGTATCCTCATAAACAATGCATGGTCCTACATGCTTGTGTTTTGTGAATACCAGTAGTTCGAGAATGTTAGAATATTACTCCATGATAGAATAGTTGAATATCAAAGTTTTAGATGGTGACTTGGCCCTTTTCAGCTTCAAAGTTCATATTGTTTTAGAATTAGAGATATAAAAAGAAAAATAGTTAGTCACAATAAAATTTAATTGAAATTAATTAGGTGGAGAGGTATGAAATTGTTACGAGTTTGAAATTCAATTTCAAATTCAGCTCTTTGATTTTGTTGATGAGTGCATAGTTTACTAATTTCAATCCGTTCAAAATCTCGACTATATATAGAAGAGCCACAAACATCAATCTTTCTAAAGGTTTACCCTCCAAACTGTAATGGTTATAATAGCAAACAAAACATGATCAAAGAACAATTAGACATCATCATGTTTGAAGAACGTATCATAATCAAAATATAAAAAATAATTTTTTTTTCCATGGATATATTGAAGTGAAATGTCATTTCATATACTAATTAAAAAAAAGTTATTTAATTATTAATAAAATGGAAAAATAAAGATGAAGATAAATTTAATTCCGGTGCGTAATCACAATTAAGATTGTGACAAAGTCATTAGTTTGTTGATAATATCGACCTTCCAAATACAAATTTGATACGGAACATTAATTAACAGAAAATGATATAGAATTCCCAAGTAAAAGTTACCTAAAGGGGAAACAAGTTTCATATCAAAACATATATATAAAAAGAAAATTCAAACCATATAATAATACAATTAGGCACTTAAATAGAGTGGATAAAGATCTAGAAAAAAAAAATGTGGCAAACACTTTGGATACCAAAATATTATAAATAAGTCCCTAATTGATAAACCCAATGGTTATTGAGGTTGAGATGATTACCACGTGACACGTGTCATTCCACATGTGTATTGTTTTTATTTTTAGGCATGAAATTCCAGATTGCAATTGGACAAATTTCAATTTCCATTGGAAGAGGAATGAAAGTGTTGGGAATCTATGGCCGCCATTTGAATGACTATGGTCCTAATCCAACGGCTACGCATTCTACACATATGACAAAAACTTTTGCTCCTCAGTTGCTGTTTTCTTTCATTCCCTTATTTAAACAAATATCTAATCGCTATATGACATTTATATCCTTTTAGCTAGTGAAGTTTATAAAGTTGTTTTTGTATTTTTAATTTTTTTTTTTTATAGAAATGCCCATTTAATTTTTTGTGATGTCACCATTATTGTACATTATTTAAAAAAAAAATTATTTGTAAATGTAGACTTTCTCATTTTCCATATAAATACCATAATAAAAACTTTTCACATTTTCATATATATAATTTATGCTTGAAAGAATTTAGAAGTCATTTTATAAAAAGATTCCCTATGTCCTGCACATGCATAAAAATTTGCAAAAAGTTTTTAACTATTATCTAAAAAAATGTTACCCATTTGACTTTTTTCAAATCAAATTTTAAATCATTATTTTTAATTTTTTATATTTGGATGGAATTTTTTTTTTAGCTCAAATAAAAAAATCATAATTTAAGTTTGATTTAAAATAAATAAAAAAAACCAGATATCTTGATGTAAAATTAACTGATTTATTGTAGCCATGTTAAATTCTTTTTAAAAAGAATTATAATTTATAAAAATAAAAATAAAATGTATAAATTTGCCACAACACCGAGGATATTAGTGTAATTTCACCTGTCTAATAACTAATAAATTAGGTTGTTTTTTCTGAACAATACTATTAAATTAGGCTAAAATATATTATTTGGAGGAGAAAAATTCAGACAGCGGAAACGACACGGCACCAAGAAATGGAGCCCACGCAACCCGCTCATTGCCAAAATACTAAATTCCAACGGTAAATTCCACGTCACTACTAAAATTAAAGTAACTTTCCCGCCGGATTTTAAAATTCTAATTTAACGTTCCTAAGCCGCTAATCATTTACAAGCCGACAAACTTCGGGCCGTCTTTCCTCTGTCGGCTTCCGTCTGTAATTTTCCATCTCTCGAGCCGTTTCGGCTCCGCTTTGATTAAGCAGCCGCCGAATTTCGAGTTAGTTTCAAGCTCGCCAAGTTTTACTGTATGGATATCATTATATACTAGTAAAATTCATATCTCACACGCAAGCTAATTAACGGATTCAGTAGGATAAGTACAAATTTTATTTACTAACTCATGTGGTTTTTTTATTAATTTTATTTTTATATCTCTTTTTGATTTACTAAAAACTTGTTAATCTCATATTAAAAATAAAAGTGGTGCGACGATATCATTGCTCAAAAAGAGTTTTTTATTTTATTTATTTATTATTTATTTATGAATCATTGCTCAAAAACAATTAGTAAGAGTAAGAGCTAGCTGATAATATATTAATTTGAGACATTTTATTAATTACTTTCATCTATTGGAACCAACAATATAAAGTTTATGATAAAAGAACCAATTGAAAAGATTGATGAGCTTTAAAAAAAAAAAAAAAGGTGATAAAATTTTATAATTACTTAAACTTTAGAATTTAATTGAATGTATATATTATATATGTTAAAACCCATCTTTACTAATACATTGAGGATAATTATCTTACTCGTCCAAATTAGAGTAGGAATAGAATATTTNTTTTTTTTTTTTTTTTTTTTTTTTTTCTGGTCAATCGGGTATAGAATATTGTTAAGTTTAAAGCCCATCTCTAGAATACACACACACACACTCTTTCACCACCTCCTTGATATTCGATTTCAGTAACCAATTTTATAAGTATCACATTCTTTTATACAGAAGGACATACTTTATGGGTTCACAAATTAATAAGAGTTTATGAAATTAATCAGATCTGCTTTCTGATTCAGATTCGTAATATATATTTGCTGATCACTTTCATATAATTATTCTACAATGCACTAAATATATTATATATATGTTTATGCATTGATTATGAACGTGCACTTTTGTCTTTATGCAATCAATTAACTTCAATTATTTTGTGGATGAGAAAAAAGACAAACTTTGCATGGAGTTTTCACCGGCGCATGCAGCTGATAATTAATAAGCATTATATACACAAGCCAAGTTCATATGCAGCTCATAAATAAATACATCATGCACACGTACCGTTGATCCAAATTAATTAAAAATTAAAATTAAACTGCCGAGAAAAACAACAAACAGGTAATAGATCCACGATGGGTATATGCCCTAGCCCCAAGCTCATCACTGTTGAAAAGCCAAAACTCTTCGGTATATAGAGACTATAAAGTTGAATTGCAACTTCTTCTTTTTTCTTTTCTTTTTTTAAATTAAACTATTAAAAGGTGGATTTTTTAATACTCTATTTTTTTTTATGTAAGTCTTCTATTTTTATATGAATATTTAATTTTTGAACGGAGATGATGATTTTTGATCCTTCAATTTTGCTAAAAAAAATGCTTAAAAAAAATAAAGACTCATCTTTTATTAGTTTAAGTTTTTGAGAGTAGTAGAAATTCAATTTAATATCAAAGTCTAAAGTCTTTAAAATTTTAGATTTTAAACTCAACAATTCCAATCAAAAAAATTAAAAACAAATGTTAAAATCCAAATGAACTCAAAACAAGTCAGACTTACACTGTAAAATGGAATATTAAAAAAAATACTTAAAATAAATGAATGTCCACTTTCCTTTAGAAAAAGTGAAAATTCAATTAACTTCAATAATATTAGGCTGAATTACCAAATAAATACACGGTGCACAGAAGTTGATCCAAATTAAATAATAAAAAAGAATTTGCTGAGAGAAAGACAACAAAATGTAAGAGATCCATGATGGGAATATGCCCTAGCTAGCCAAAACTCATATGTGTATATATACACACACACACACAAATGAAAGCCAAAACTATCCCTCATATCAAATTAAAGCCAAAGTTCCAATTCGACTTTGCTAAATTTTCTCTCAATTTTTTCATCCAGCGATCTAAAACCCTAACTAGAGATCTAGCTATAAGCAATATATAATGGCTGGACCGGAGCTCACAAAAGCAGCTCTTCCCACCACCGCCACCGCCACCGCCACGGCCCAAACGACTCGACCGGCATCGGTTCGGAGATTCGTGGGTGTCCGGCAAAGGCCGTCGGGGAGATGGGTAGCGGAGATCAAGGACTCATCTCAGCGAGTACGGCTTTGGCTGGGGACTTACGATACACCCGAGGAAGCTGCGAGAGCCTATGACGAAGCTGCAAGAGCTCTTCGGGGTTCGAATGCTCGAACCAACTTCGCTGCTGCTTCGCCGCCTAACGACGGAGTAATCACTTCGGGGTCGTCGGGTTCCGGTGGCCGGCACGGGTTGAGCTTCTCTTCGTTGAAGGCCAAACTGAGCAAGAATCTCCAAAGCATCGTGACGAGGACAAGCGAGAGCAATAGCAAGAGCTCTAGGAGCAGAGTGAGCGACCACTTCACTTTCGCAAGCATATTCCACTTCAGCAAGTACCAAAACCAATTGGTGGATATGAGCGTAGAGGATCATAAAGTGGTGCAGCCGAGTATAATTGTGCCCGCGGCTCATTCGGCTGATCAGAGCATGATCATCAGCGAGCCTTGTTCTTGGGAAAGCTCTAGCGTTTCGGACTGTAGCACCGAGTGGGTCGGGTTCCGGCAACCCGGGTTCGATTCCGACGGTTCGGATATCGGGGAAGGGTTTGTGGATCATCAAATGGTGGGCATGGGATGGATGGATAGCCCGGAGATGTGTAGTTCAATGATTAGCAACGGCTCAGCTGAGATGGGTTCGAGGAGTAAGAGGTTTAAAGTTTCTTCTTCTGTGGTGGTGCCTCCAACTTTTAGTGAGTCACCATATGATGGTCATGAAATTAATTAATTAATGTTTTAAAAATATGCAATATGTTTGGTGTATAAAACTTCTCTATATATATATATATATATTAGAAAAGGTTGAGAAGTCAGCCATACATATATAAAGAAATTAGCTGCTAGCTAAATCGATGTTGCTTTTTTTTTTTTTTCTTTTTTTTCTTTTTTTTTTCCCGATGAAATGATATGGGGGTTAAAGTTCTCCAATTAAGAAAAATATATGAAAAAAAGGTCCATGTACAGCCACAAAGAAATATCTAGAGAGGAAATAACTTTGGGAATTTAAATAAGAAAACCGAGTTTGGTTTGTTTGCATCTCTATATTGAATTCTTAATTATTAGATAGATATATACATGCGTAAATAACGATTACAAGTCTTTATTTCTATGTAAGTTTATTTGGATGGATGTGTGTTTTCGAGCTTGATTATTCCATGTTTATGGCCTCAGATCAAACCAAACCATCCATGCGCTTAAAATATATATAGTACTCTTATCGGACGGAGCACTTATCTATGTAGTGAAAAAAGTTCATCAAAAAGAAAAGAAAAAAATTTGTAGGGGAAAAAGAAAGTTAACCATAAATAATTTTCTTGATCATCTTTGTTTTTCTTTGATAGTGTTTAACTTTCGTAAATGGGAAGTGTTTCATGACATGTTACATGTTCGAAAGTATGAGCCATGAGATTATCTGTATGGTGGATTAAAAATTGAAAGATGCGTTTGTTAATTATTTATGACATTAATTAATTTCAGTACAAATTAAATTCCATGATCAAATAATAATCGAGTATATCAATATTCCTTAATTTTATTTTTGATAATTATATTTTCCACTTGCATTATACATGATTGGCTGATGTTACGAAACTAATAACCAAACTATAATGTTGCGTAATTTTTTAATTTGCCAAAACTTATCAGGCAACATAATGTCTACAAAAAATATCACACAAAATATATGTTGTCTGATATTATTGACGATTTTGGATCAATAATTGGTAGTCCCTAAGTATCTATGAACGTGTCACTTTCAAATTATGAAAATCTAAAACAAAAAATAATAGTAAAAGTAATGCGCGAATCTGAAATTAACAAATGATTGTGCTTAGAAATAGAGAACTAAATTCCAATGAGTTCTTTTATTGCATTAACAATTAAAAGGACTTTACAAATAAAATTCGAATAAAATAATGATGAAAAAATTAAACAAAATCAAAATTTAACAATTCTGAAAGCCTAATAAATTCTAGAAACTTGAAAGCTTGAATGTTGATTTCTGTAGAGAAAATCTCTTCTAGTTGTTTGCTTGAGCAATTGAATATTTGTGTGTATAAAGAGAGTTTGGTTGTTTGCTTGAGCAGTTGAATGTCTGTGTGTAGAAAGACAAATCTGAATTTTGATCACTTTTATATAGCCTTTAATAACTTTGAATCATAGTAGAACTAAAACTCTTAGTATTTGCAATCTCATTTGGAATAAAATTCTTATCTGAAAAATAATGCACTAATGAAAATAAACCCAATACAATTAGACTTTTACTCCCACTTAAATTCTTCTAACAATTTCCATGGTCCAACACTTATCCGAACTAATAGAACCCGTCGTCCCAACAAACCCTGAATCAATATCTCTAGAACAACAAAAAACCATTCTTCCCAACCATCATCCGGCCTAACATAAAATCATTCTTCCAACCATAGCATTCTTTCAAATTACTTAAGCCTAGCAAAAAAAAAACATTGTCCCGTTTTTAGGCCTATTGTTCCCAAGATCTTTGTTCCAAAACAATCAAGCACAATGAAACCACTTTCTTCCAGCATACTTAGGATCAATAAAAACTATTGTTCCTAATATATTTTGGATCAACAAAAACCGTTGTTTCTAGAACAATATTCATTCACCTGCTAAGTCTAACATTTTCATCACAAGGTCAATAATTTTTCATGGCTCAAACATATATATATATATATATATATATTTATAAATTAAAAATTTATGGATATAAACGCAATAGAAGACTGATACATACACATATACAAAAGTCCAACATTACTAATGTTTGTATAGTTATATAACATTATATATATAGCTAATCAATTTATTAAAATTAATTTTACTTAAGTGAACATGTAACCTAGTTAATTAAGTGAAAAAACAATAATAATGTCATTTTTTGCAACTTGACCTATATATTATATTGTCAATCATATATTCTGAAAGAAAAAAGAAATAAAGAAAGAAATATGTAATTGGTTTTAGAATTAGCTGTATTATAGTCTGTGGCTTTTCACTGGGGATTTAATGGTTAGCTTACCCGCCCGGTATATATATGATGTGTTCGTATATATATGTTCTGTGGCTTTTCACTAAATGCCCCTCATATATTTTGTTGCATTGATTGTGTGTTGTTTTAATATTTCAAGACATTTTGATATAAATAGATATATTGATTATGTTAAACATATATATATATATATAAATATATGAATATTTTGAAATTTGGAAGAAGAACCACTTTCAAAAGAGATTGCATGCATAAACCAATTTATATATATATATATATATATGTTATGTATGAAAAAAAATATTATTTTCCTATTTAATTTCTACTCACTGAGTATACAAGTACTCACCCCACCAAAAAAATTCCTAATAATGTTTCAGGTAGTTCTTGGATTATTAGCCGTGCTACTGTTGCTAGTTAGTGCAGGAGGAGCGAGTTAGAGGTAGTAGTGACATAGTTAGATTGTTCAAGTTTATATGCTAGTTGAGTAGCAAACTGTAATATGCTAGAGATATATTGTGTAATCAAATTTTAATATTTATGTCATGGAGATTATGTAATGGTTGTATTTCGGAGAAATTAATGGATTGTTGTGAAATATTGTCTGGACGTGCAGGTACATGTAAATAATTTGGGGAATGTTATAAATACAGACAAAACTCTGCCAAAATTTCTGTTATTTAGGAGTTTGGGATGTGGATTTGTTATTTATGTGATTGTTGGCTGTTTAGGGACTTAATTAGCGTGATTAAGTCATGTAGGCAGGACTTAGGTAGTGTGGAACCTGTCATATAAACTATTTGATGTGCTTTTTATTTTTTTTTTTATTTTTCTTTACGATTGCATTATATTTAGCTAAACCTGTGAAGAAAGATTGTATAGATCTGACTTTTGTAATGCCATGATAGTATTCAGACTTGTAGAGTTAAAGCAATAAATCTTTAAGCTGTGCTGATGCAGTGATCATATTTGATAATGACTAGAATCCACAGGCAACATATGAAATTGCCATTTCTTGATTTCTGTAAAATTGAAATCGTTTGTTATTAAGTCTAAAAATGGTTTAGTTTTCTGGTGATATATGGTTAGGTGGTTTGCATGGTAAGTCGAGAGATCATAGAATTGGACAGAAAAGGGATCTGTTGTTCTTTGATTTGAAATAGTAAGCATCTTTCCCCTTGGTATTATTATGATGTCTAACTGCAAGCTTTATCAGTTATCTAATTTCTAGTCATCATGTTTTCAGTTGTCTATATTCTTCTTTTTTATCCTTTTTGCTGAGGAAGATTCTTACCATTCTCTTTTTGTTTGATTAATTTGGCTTCTTTGCTCAAATTTGATTTATGTAGAATATATATACATTTGCTGATATGTAGATCATATTTAAATTTATTGTTTATGTAGCATAATATGTAACCTTGCTAAATGATATGTTTGTTTACTAACTTGCTTGAGCATGGTGTTTCATAGTTAAATTGTATTAAGTGGCGGATCTAGAAATCATTTGATGTCGTAGAAGCTGCATCTCAAAATTGCACTTGGAAACATCTTTCCTAAAGGGGTAAGTCTTGACATTTTCTATCTGATTTTAGCAACCGTACAAGAGACTTTAGGTTGTCGAACTTTTCATAGAAGCTGCATCTAAAAATTGCACTTGGAAACATCATTCTTAAAAGGGTAACTCTTGGCATTTTCCATCTGATTTTATAGCATCCATACAAGAGACATGAAACCTTCAAGAATAGGTTGTCGAACTAGTCATCTCCCTTGTCAACTGAATAATTTTTTTCAATGGCTAACTAGCTGTATTGGTATTTTGTAAATCAACACATAGTTGTTGGATTTCGCCATTTGGTTATTGTGAAGAAACAGATGAAGGAGTGGTATTGTAGCAAGTTTTTGAGACTCTACAACACAATTTTTTGAAATTTGAAGTGGTAAAGGGTGGTGCAATTCTTTCAGCTAGAAAGATTTTGAAGCACGATTGAGGAAATTCAAATATGTTGATGCAAGTAAACTTTCTCAGTTATTTAATTTCTAGTCTGTTGAGCTACAAGTTCACAAGTATAAATTGCCACTTTTTTGAACAATCATGCTTAATTGTTTTATTTTTGTTATACACTTCTCCTGATGTGATTTACTTTTGAGGATGATGTATGTCGATTTACTAATTTGCTTTCTTGTAGCCTGTAGGATATTGCTTTAGTTATTTTACCACTACAAGAAATTTGGGCTACAGCAACAAAAATTACTGCTACAAATTCATTTTCATGACTGAAGATACCCATTTTCAAAAAGCAAAAGAGGACCCATTTTCAGTGGTTGTGCCATCTTTAGTTTTATCTAGATGGGAATCAGAAACAAACATATGGCCATCTTGTCTACGTAAGATTGTCTTTGTTGGATTCCAGTTTTAATTAGTGGTATGAACACCTGACATCTACTTCATTCTTCTTCCTTCCTTTTATCATTTGATGTTGCATGACAGACCAAAGCTAAGTAAAATGCCCTGGCATTGTATAGTATTCCATAAAGGACATCGTCAAATGCTTCTTCCAAGTTAAATGCTGACTTGAAGCATTACCAGAGTTCTCACAGATTGTTATTAACTGAAACTCCTTTACAGGTTAGAAGCTCCCTTTCTGTTTGCTTCTCTTATTTTTACTTGCATGCTTGTTTATGCATTGGCATAACAAATGTAGAATGGTTTTCCTTTTATGTGTATGAATTCTAATATGCCAAGTAACTTTTATGTTTCTCCTTTTAATAGAACAACCTCGAGGAGTTGGGGGCACTGCAGAATTTCTTATTGCCTAATATTTTAAATTCATGGAAGGATTTTTTTCTTTTCTTTTCTTTTCCACAATGGCCAACTACTTAATTTTATGGAGGAATTTCTGAACTTAAAACAGTATCAGTACATTTGGTTGGACGGCAGACATTTGGAGTGCATGTGGTATCTGATTGAATAGTTCAATAGACCAACACTGATATTTAATTCTTCTTGGGTGATTTATTCTGAATGTTTATCATGTTCTTAGTGTCAATTTTTGGTTTGCATTTGCAGAGATGGTGAGTAGGTTTTAATCTTCACCTCTTTAAATCTTGAGGGAAGTGGGGAAGAGGTACATGGTGTTGCAGTGGAGGAAATGTGGAAGAGGTACACAGAGTTACAGTGAAGGAAATACCAGAGAGAAGAGAGTCCTCTTATTTGGCCATATGGCATGTCTGAGAGGGCATTTGGTAATTGGAGCCTTTTTTTAGCTCGTAGAAGAATCACATAATAATTGCTTAGCAGATGTCCTTATTCATGAGCGTAATATGCCCACTAGATAACTCCTAGTGATGAAGGTACTTGTGAATAATTAAGTAGATGTTTATGAAATTGTGTTAAGTGCTAACATCTTAACTTACACATGATGTGATTAGCTTTGAGAAACTGAATTAGCAATGCTGAAACTTTAGTCTTTTGATATTTTGTGGATAGTATAATATTTTGGGATGGTTAATTATAAGAAAAGTATATTAGTTTTCTTTGTGAACTGCTTTCATTTAGTATTTGTTTTGATATTTTGTGGATAGTATAATATTTTCGGCTGGTTGTGGATATGATATGGAACTAATATATGTTTTATTTCAACACTTTACTCTAAAAACTAGCTATATGTGAGTTACTAATTAATATGAGACTTGTAACACACCATTTACAATAGTTATGTATAAACTCCGTGGCTAATATAAATAGCCACGAAACATAAAATAGTTCGTGGCAAATTGACCTAGTTTTAGTTTCGTACATCGTGTCGTGACTAAAAAATTTTCAATCTGTTATGAAAAATTCTTTCGTGGCTACTGAAATTTACAATTTGCAATGAAGTTTTCTGTGGCTAATGAATATGGTTTAATTAAAAAAAACCACATCGTCACAAAAAAGTACAAATTTAGTAACGAAAACGTTTTATCGTGGCTAATACAGTGTACAATTAGGCATGAATGTTTTTGTGTCTAATTCAAGCGCAATTTAATCACAAGAAAAAATATCGTGACTAAAACAATTGTAATTAGTCACGAACAATATGTCGTGCCTATTCATAAACTAGTCACGACATTATTCGTAACTGATTCATATACTTCAGCCACGAAATCAGTAGTTTCAGTAATGAATATTTCAAACTTCAGTTACAAATATATTTCACGACTGAATGTGACCAAAATTTTGGATTTGACCTTCAGTCACGAACCGACAAATTTTTCGTGGCTAAGGACTTTCAGTGACGTATCTACTGTCACGGAGCTGTTACGGCGTGTTTTGCGTAACTAAATGGATTTAGCGACGAAAAAACAGTCTTCAGTCATGAAAGGCCATTGTCGCTGTAGGCCAGATTTCTTGTAGTGTATGTTTATTGAATTTTCAAATGATCATTCCCATAAAAAAATAAAATCGAACAATTTTAGTTTTTTTTTTTTACTGAAAATGTATTTTCAATAAGAAAAAAGAAGTACACCATCACTAAGAAGTTTATCCAAAGCAAGAGGAACAGACATCTCCCAATATTAGGAGGAAGAGATATATTCAGAGCTTACTTAATTAATTATAGGTTTAAATGCATTTTAGTACTCTCTAAAATTGAATTTGTTGATTTAGGGGTCTCTACAATTAATTTGTGCAATCGATACCTTCTAGATTGATAAAAGTTGCACATTTGTCCAATGTAGATGAAATTGACAAAAAAAAGTTGCACATTTGTTCAATTGAGTTAAAATTGACAAATTTTATCAACTTAAAACTAACATATGACCCTCAAAATTATTTTTTCATTTTTTATTGTACCAAAATTTTAAAAAAAATTAAAATCAAGAAAAAAAACTTGAAATTCATTTATAGTTTTTTTTTTGCTCTTTTTTAATTTTATTTTTTAGTTTTTGGTAAAATTTAAAATGAAAAAAATAATTTTGAGGGTCATATGTTAATTTTAAGTTGATAGAAATTGTCAATTTTAACTAAATTGGACAAATGTGCAACTTTTTTTTGTCAATTTCAACTACATTGGACAAATGTGTAACTTTTTTCAATTTAGAAAGTATCAATTAAACAAATTAATTGTAGAGACTTCTAAATGAACAAATTCAATTTTAAAAAGAACTAAAATGCATTAAAATCTTAATTATACAGTTAACCAGCTGTCAACTACTTTGTTAGAGAACTAAGAGAAAAATTACACAAATAAAATCAATTTTAGTTTGTTTATATCTTACATTCTATATATTTTTCCTGGCCTTTTATTATAGTTGTCCATTAAATTTTAAGAAATACATCTAGTTAAGTTTTTATACATTTGAAAGGTATAATATATAATATATCAAGTTGAAATAAATTACTAAAACTCTTGCTTCTCATTGTAGCTAAGCCATACTTAATTTGACACAATAGATATCATAAAATAGAACACCTCGGCCAGAATAATAAAAAATCAATTAGCTAGTAAACAGAATCAAGAATTACAAAATGTATAATATACACCATATATATATATAAAAGAAAACTAAGAAAAACAAATGGAGAGAAATCATTTTAAGGCACATTTGATATGTGTAATAAATACACAAATAAAATAGTTATTCTATAATATTAGTTTTTATTTGGTATAATAGCAAACACTTTGAATTGAGATCAAACTCAAGTTACTATTTTTTTGTGTGTTAATAAATACTTGCATTGAAGCACAAAAAGAGGCCCTGCTGAGGTGACTATAAATTCCTGTCTTCAAACATGTCCACACAGGCTAAAGAAGAAAAGAAAGCAATGCAGGAAGGAGAAACATCAACAAAATAAAGTAAAATGTGGCAAGAGAGTGAGAGAGAGCCAATGAAAGAGAGAAAAGTTTCAAAATGCTTAAAAATTCTCTGACATTGTGAGGCATACGTGGACAAAATTTACAGCGGATGGAAAAAAAAATCAAAAGGATCTAAAATGCTTAATTAAATCATAGGCGCAATACTAAACTGCCAAAAAGAATTAAAAACTAAATCTGTAATAGTACTGAACATAATCCCTGCTACCGTAGGGAGAAATTTTCAGTTACATAAATTTTTAACGTGGATTTCTAGTGAGAAAAAACTGTACGAGTTTAATCTACTCATTAAATAATTCATAAATTTATAATTTTGTTACAGATAAATTTTTTATTTATTTATAAACAAATAAAAAGGCATAAAAAAACTTACAATGCAAAATTTTCTAATAAATTTGATAATGTAAATATGTAATGGAATAATATGAGGGCCTGAATAACGTTAAAAACATTTAGTTTTGGAATAAATCAATCTTTATTAATAGTGTTGTATTGATTGATAAGATAAATAAATCAAACAAACATATAGGATTATTATTATAAACGCTATTCAGTAAATATCCACCTATCTAATGCATATGATCGCGTATAAAATATATTTCAATTGTGCGAAAGTATATATATATATATATTTTTTTAAATAATGGCATATTCACAGAGAATATTTTTATTTTATATTTAATTACACGGCCAACAATTCAATAAATACAATAATAAATGTCAAATCCGACGGTTCACATTCACAAGATCAGTGAGATCACCCAATTTTGTTTTTTTCTTCTACTCATCACCTTCCCCGTAATCATCTCCTCTCTTGCTAGATCTCGACCTGCAACTCCAATGGCGGACCCAGGTCTCCACCCAGAGACTCCGCACCATAAAACCCAACCCCTCAAACAGATCGCCATTGACTACACCCCTGAGGCCTGCACTCACTGTTCCGACTCCAATTCCATAACCCTTGTCTACGATCACCGCGGAGGTGCACGGTGGAGGACCACCACAAGGTTCCTCTACGGCACTTTCAGCTCCCGCATCCAATGCCCCACCGGAAACACCAGCGGCCTCAATTTCAACATCTACCTCTCCTCCATGGAAGGAGACAAGTCCCAGGACGAGATAGACTTCGAGTTCTTGGGCAGGGATCGGACTTTGGTGCAGACCAACTACTATACCACTGGTACTGGCAACAGAGAGCAAATCCACGACCTGGGATTTGATTGCTCTGATGGATTTCACGAGTACGTGATCAAGTGGGCCCCGGATTTGATCGAGTGGTTGATTGATGGGAAAGTTGTGAGGAAGGAGGAGAGGAGAGAAGGTGAAGGGTTTCCTGAGAAGGCAATGTATTTGTATGCATCGGTTTGGGATGCAAGTTATATTGATGAAGGGAGGTGGACTGGGAAGTATGTGGGGTGTGATGCACCCTATGTTTGTCTCTATAAGGATGTTCATGTTCCAGCTGAGACTGCAATTGATGGTTGACTTGGAAGTTTGGTGATCTGGGTTTTTTATTTTGTCATTTTGAATTTGGTGGGTGTGATGTTTGAAAGTGTCAATGAAGCTTCTTGTAACGATGGGTTATTTTCATTGGTTAGGTTTTGTTTGGTTGTGTTAATGACAGATTGTGATTTGGTTTTGCAGGAATTTTTTTTTTTCCCTGGTGGTTGATTGAGGAAAAAGGATGCATTTCGTGGCCAAATGGATTTTGGGTTGGTGGACCCTGGATGAGGTAGATTGTTGTATTAAAATGTTTTATGTACTACAAATTTTCCATTTTTAACAAATTCTAATGTTGATGGCTTTATGGTTCCTTTACAATTCTGTTTGATTACTCTCTTGGATTCTTTGCGTACGTTCTATTGTCTTTTCCTTTTGTTTTATATTTTCTTTGTAAATTTCAAAGGTTGTGGTGGGAAATGGACTAATGCAAAGATGGTGATGAATCAAGGGAAGTGTTCAAGTTACCTATCAACTTGCGACGTAGATTGCTTTCTATACAATCGTTAAATTAAAGTGTATCCATAGGCCCATAGTGGTAGAACACTGAAAATACACCTCCAGGTTCTGGGTTCAACCAAGCCTGTGTGAAATCTGCTATCCCCTTTAGTTTAGAATATATTATAATCCTTGTCCCCCCCAAAAAAAAAATATCATTAAAGTAAAGTGAAGTGATTGAATGTTAGGCATATCGATTCCAGCAGTGAATTTTTTAGTCATGCAAATGATTTTTATTGGTTTATGATCCTTTCCACTAAAATCATAATTTGCTCTTGTTTGTGTTTTTGAAACATAAATGAGCATGGATAAGGGGCAGCTTCTTTGCCATCATCGAAATTTGGATATTAAGAATTTTGTTCTATGATGAAATTTATGCTTAGTGGACTTCTAAAGGAGGAGTTATCCATATTGGGTCACACACTGAAAATATATGCTGCTATAGTGCTATTAGAACTTTGCCTTCATCTGGATGTGTTAATTAAGGATTTTTATATTGATGATCTAGGTTCTTTTCTTGATGAGTTGGTGTTAGACTGGGACTGGGTAACATTCATATTTCCATTATCCACACACAAATATCTGTCTTTTTTTGGATTCTAGTGATGTTGCATTTTTTCTCTAATGGATTATTGTAAGATTGGATCGTTTGTCTTTCTTTCTACCTTGGATGCTATTGCTTATTCTAGCAGCAGTTTTTATGTAGATCTTGATCAATTTAGATGTCGGTTTGTTTGAGGTGTGAGTAGTATTCTTTACATGTATAAATAAGCTTCAATTTGTCGTTGAAGACAGTGAATCGTTAGAACAGATCTTCAAACCCAGTGTATACCTGGACATAAGTCATGCTCTGATACAAGCACAGAGTGATGCTCTGATACAAGCACAAAGTATCTGACATGGCAATTCCTAATTACATAAGAATGAAGATGCAACTATACACATTGGTTATATGATCAAGTTGTTAATATTTTGCTTTAGTGTCTTCTTTTCGTTGGTAAGGACAGTAGAACTAGGAAGTAAATAATTATCGAAATCACAAGTATGCTTACTTTTCTTTGCAAAAATGTTAAGCGCCAAATATTTGATTTCCTTAAGGATGATCATAATTATGTTTGTTCATGGGATAAAAAAGAAACCATTTAAGTTTCTATTTAGATGGATCTGTATTGTTCTCCTCACTAGGTTTATAACAATTACATCGTACAATTTGAAACAGAGAATTCTCTGTTGCTGATTTCTTTGTTGAAAATCTGTGGAAACAGTGAAGTACGATAATGAGGTAAAAACTTTCATCACAAGTTCTGAGATTGAAGCACTTTCATGAAGTGATTGCTTGAAAACTTTTTGTGCTACATGTTGCATACAATGTATGTTGGGTGTTGACTTGATTTGTTTAATATTATTTTACAAGCACTCACCTACTTGATAATCCTTTCATTATCTCCAAACATAGATCTGTGTTTGGAACTTTGTTTCAAGTTATTTCAAATCAATATCAAAGTTCATGCCTCAGAATATTGTCATGCGCAAAAATGTGTTCTCAGTGTGGATTCTCCATTTTAAGGGCATACCTTCTGTTATTCTTTTTGTCTGCCAAGATTTTTTTTTCCATATGAGAGTAAATGATACAGAAGTAGTCATATAAAGATTAATGAAGGATTTATTTTTGATTTTCAATAAGATTAGTCTCTTTGTAACTTATGGTTTATCAAATACAATTGTTTTTCTCTATTTTCTTTCTGTCTATAGAAGCTACAGTGAAAGTGTTTACCAATTTTTTTTTTGGTAAATCTGAATCGAATCCGACAAAGCAAGTTGGGAATTAGAAAGGACATGGACGAAATATTGTTGTGTTGGTAATTATGATGAGATTGTAGCTTGAGCAAAATTAGATGAATCATTTTTCACTACTAGAGTTGAAGGGGCTTTGTGATGGTGGTTTGATTATAGTGGGAGAAGAGTCGTTTTGTGTTGTGGAGGCTATGGAAAGAATCCATTATGCTTTTGACTAAATTATTAAGGGAGAGAGAAAAAAAAATCTCCATTAGAAATGGAAGGTCAGAGGTAATATCGCAGGAAAAGATACTAATTAAAAAAGTGGAAAAGCTTCGAAGTCAAAAGCTAATAATTAAAACCTCATTATTTTAATATAAAAAGCTAATAATTATTTTGTTTGTCTTTTTGCTAAATGGGTTTCTCTTCCCTGTGTTACTGGAACATGCTCTTTTTGAAGGTGGATGAGCCATTGCTCCCTTGCTCGGCCACAGAGCGATCCAATTTGTCGCTGTCTCGCTCAATAAAAAGATCGCAGCTCAAGCTGTAAATTTTTATGGTTTTTTTGGGACCTATTATAAGCTTCCATGTGGCATGGTTGCTTTTTATACTGCTATATTGCATTTTCTGATTGGTTTGAATTTACCTAGAGCACAACACAATCATAACATGGTTTATGCCCTTTTTGGTTTATAATTGGAGTGGATTGCCTTCCACCCACTTTTTCTGATTTTTATATCATATTCTGTCCTTTTTTTTTATCCCCTAATGCTTGATAAATATTTATAAAATCACATTTTTTGCGTTCAAAATTTTGTTGGTAGCTCAAAGATTTTGTAATTTGAAAAAAAAAACAAATAAATAAATAATTTAGAGAGCCACAATGTAGTTAACCTTATATATGCACATATAAATGTGAATAATGTAATTTAAATCATGTTATTTTTTATTCTCCATCTAAAAACAGCTCAAATGACAACCGACGCCTTTTGTTAAATATAAATTCCAAATTTAAAGATTAAAATATTCATCAAAAAATTCCAAGATTACAATTTGCATCATAGAACAAGTACTTTGCCGAAGTTCCAAGAAATCTTCTTCCTAGGCCCTAGCCACCGTTGAACAATACATTATTATAAAAAAGTACACAAAATAAATATTCTCAATGAAAGGGATAGAGAAAACAACCTTATTATATAATTTTCTTTTTGTAACGTTTACTATCTGGCAAGAGAAAGAAAAAGTCAGTTCAGTATTTTAGTAATAAATACTAATTTTTGCCAAAATACCCTCATAAAAGCTAAAAAAAAAAGAAGAAAAAAAAAACCCTTTAGAAGAAGCACTACTTTGACTTAAGTCTATTTTTTTGGTACCTTACCCACAAGTAGTATGGTTGAGAAAGCACCAGAGAGATGAAAGAAGCGAAGCAAAAAGCCTGTGCGATTCTTACCAACTTTAAACAAACAACGACAACACAAATTATCAACTTGGCGTCGGAATTTATCACCAAAAATCCTTACTTTTTTACAGTTTTATTTCTCTTGCCGCCAAACCTGAACGGCCTTTCTTAACCGTCTGATATAGAAAAATCACTTCTTTTTTTTGCTTTTAATATTTTCTGGGTCCCTCTTTGGGATTGGACCCGCATGAACACGATTCCAATGAGCAAGACAACGAACTGTCTTCTTCTTTCCACAACTCTCTTTTCTCATCCTCTTCTTCATAGCCTTTGAGGCCCTTTCTTACTTGCTATTTCATCATGTCGTTCTTTAACTTTGAATCCACGCTAAGCGATTCAATATTCCAAATGGGTTTACCTTGATTCGCTTCCCAATTTTCGTTTAAAGTTTGCTACTTTTTGAAGATTTCTGATCTGGGTCTTCCTTACTCCCTGTTTTCTTTGTTTTTCTCATAAAAAATTATCTTTTTTATTCTTTTGAATTTGTGGGTGATCCTTGTTTTCTTTGTTTTTCACCTGTTTTTCGTAATTGCTCTAATGGGTATGTTTTTATTTTAGGTAATTCGTCTTGTTTTGGGATTTTCTTGTATTTTTTTGGAAATTAGGTAGGAAACAGGAATTTGAAGGTATGATGGGTTCGGGTATGAATTTGATTACTACTGTTATTGGTTTTGGTATGAGTGCCACATTTATAGTATTTGTCTGCACAAGAATTATTTGTGGAAGGCTTCGACGTGTCCAATCCCGGCCTATGTTCGAAATTGAAACAAGGATTGATCTTGAACAGGTATATATTATTCCATCTGCTCAATTTTTGCTGTACCTGATTTGGGTATTTTTCTCTGTTTATCGATCTAAGTTATATGTATATGTTTGTGTGGGCATGTAAATACATATATTTATACAAATACTCCTTTCAAGTGGTATTATAGTTGGGTGTGATCCACATGTATGTCTTTGTACCTCAGTATGCTCCAATTGAGCTCAGAGCTTTGATTTCTGTCTGTCCTTGTTTCTACTTTTTGACCTCTGAATATCTAGTTTTGGCCATTTTGAGTTCTAGTTTGATGTGAATTTTACTGTAGTAGGAAGTCGAGCATGAAAGTGGGATGAAAAAAAAAGTTGTCCATTTATTTACGTACTTTTCTGTATTATAGGTAAGGACTGTGAAGCAATAAATTCTTATGAGCTAGATTGAGGAACTACTCTAGTGTAGGATGGAGTAATTAATAGAACTCATGGGAAGGATAACACATTTTCGGGGAGATTTAGGAACATTTTCATGAAGTTTTATGTCAAACATTCGTGTAGAGATTGCTGATACAGTAAGTTCAATTTTGGTTGTTCTGTTATCGGATTATGAAATTGTTTCCTTCCTACCATATTGTTATGTGGTATGGTTTCAAAGAAGTTGCATTCTTCTGCTTTTAATTAATACCAGGGGATCTCTTGCATCCTGCATTTCTCTTTCTATATGTTTGTAGTTGAATTTGGAGGTGGATTTTAAGCATTTACTGTTTACTGGCAGCCAGAGCATCGTGCTAGTGGTCTTGAACCAGTTCTTGTCTCTGCTATACCTACAATGAAGTACAACCACGAGGCTTTCAGTTCCATTGAAGATGCACAGTAAGTTTATGCAACTGTATTTTGAGATAAAAAGTAACCATGAAATATAAGAGCTTAGTGCTCATCCGAGTCCCCTCTATTTTGATGGCTTTGGTACTGATTTCAAGTGAATTGAAGTTCAGTCCTTTTGCTGTTGCAGGTGCTCGATATGCTTGGGCGAGTATCAAGATAAAGAAGTTTTGAGAATCATGCCCCATTGTGGGCACAATTTTCATCTCTCTTGCATTGATGTGTGGCTGAGAAAACAGTCTACTTGTCCAGTTTGTCGAATATCATTACAGCAATCTCTTAGAACGAAACAGTCAACACCGGTAACATTTAGCGTGGCTCAATCCTTTGATGATTCTGAGATTTCGAATGACCATTCTCACCAGTGGCTGCTACCTGGTACTGTGCGTTCGGTGGACAACACTAGCAACCAAGGGCATTTACAACCTCTTCCTGAAAACCAAGCTGAACCTACACCAACTGGACCACCAGAAACAAGGCAATGATCAGAGCAAAGATATTGGCCATTCTAGATGGTGAGTCATGCCTTTACTAGGCAATGCATGTGAATGTACAAATATGTAAATTTTAGTTTTATTTAATTTAATTTTCTGGATGGGGTAGGGGTATTCGTTGTTGTTGCGTTACTTGATATGGAGCCAACTGATGAAGGATTAAGGTTTTTTTTTTTTTTTTTTTTTTTTTTTTTTTTTTTTTTTTTGAGGTATTGAAAATTATAGGATAGGAAGTCATATTAGATTAAAAATTTCTCATACTTTGTACATAGAATGATGTCCTTTTAACCATGATTGAGTTGGTGTTAAATTACTCTTAACAAAATTTCTCAAATTTTTTCCATCTAAAAAATGAGTAAGGTTGAATATAAATTTAATCAAGAGATTGGATTTTTTGGTATATTTTTATTATAGTTTTCTCTGATACTTTTTTCTTTTTTTCATGTAGGTCCACTATTTTTTAGGTTCATTTTGAATTTTTATGGTTTTTATTTTTATTTTTTATTTTTAGGTGGAGTTGGTGAGTTTTTAACTTAGAATCTAAAGATTTTTAACTCTAAAGTAAGTTATTATCATTTTTTTCAAAAGTTTAAGATAATGAGATGTGAATTATTATTTTTTTAATACTCATGTGAGCTTTTGAACTTTCAAAACTGAAGATTTTTGAAAATTTTCTTCTGACATCTATGCAAAAAGAATGAAGGGACGGAAGTAAAGAAAAGAGAAAAGGTAGGATGAAGAATTCAGTTCTTTATTTAGAACATTTAATCGCTAAGAAAAATGTTGTTTAAAGTTTGAAATTGGGGTTAACTACATCGACCATATTTGGTTCTGGGTTATATAATGTAACCAGGCCGTTATAACCTAGTTTTTGGGAGTGAGCACTTTTAGTTTTTAGTTTGTCCCTCCAAGATTTTCTGCTTAACATTTGATTTGCTAGAACTTTTTAGAATCCTATTTTTCTTATTAAATATAACTAGAAAAATTGAGGGAAACCATTTTACTACTCGGTGCGCCCAATTCTGAATCACCAAAATTAAGTCAATAACTATTACAAAAAATTAAATGAAAAACTAAAAGTTGGTTTATGCAAGCAACTGCTATGAGACGTTCATGAAAAAAATGACAGAAACTCCTGTATTATGTTCTTTTGAGTTGTAACAAAAATCCATTTTAGAGACGAAAATTTCACAGGAGTAGCTTGAAGTAACATCTTTTATTCATGTGTCATATTCTTAAATTCTTTTGCAACTTCTAACTATTGCAAATCATTTCCAGATCTTGATCAAATTTGTTTAAAGGGGAAAATTACTCCTCGGTCCCAAGACTAGGGTTGATATCAAACTGATCAAGAAGAAAATGGAATGTTCTTCATTCCCTGTCAATGATTACTTCATGACCTCCATCAAAATGAACTCTTTGAGTAAGCTCCTCCAACATGGTACAAATATCCTCTGTTCGTGCATGGCTATGATCAGCAGCAACAAACTGGTGAATTTGACCATTGAACTCTATCCAACTACAACCCGGTGTCTTCTCAATTCCTTTATTTTTCATCTCTTTTCTCAAACATAATGCATTTTCCCACTGCTTTTTACCTGCATACAGATGCGATACCATCACATATCTCCCACTTGACTCTGGTTCCAACTCAATCACCCTTTTTCCTACCTTCTCTGCAAGCTCAAAATGCCCACCAGTTCTACAAGCTCCTAAAAGAGTAGCCCACAAGACAGAGTTAGCTTTTAGAGGTATACTCTCTAAGAAAGCCAATGCCTCCTCTACAAGTCTTGCTCTACATAACAAATCTACCACACATCCATAGTGTTCTATTCTCGGCTCAATCTGAAAACTTTCTTTCATTGTTTTAAAAATTTCTAGACCTTCATCAACCAATCCTGCATGACTACACGCACATAACAATGCAATGAATGTTACGTCATCAGGCATTACCACTTTGCTGCTTTTCATTTGATCGAACAGTTTGATTGCCTCTTTTCCATGACCATGCATTGCTAGCCCCCCAATCATTGCATTCCATGTGAATATGTTTCTCCTTCTCATCTTTTCAAATACTTGTAACGCCAAATGTAAAGCTCCACATTTTGCATACATATCGACCAAAGCAGTTCCAAGCACAATATCAAAGTTTATTTTGAATCTATCTATTAAGAGATGAATGTATTTGCCCTGGTCCAAGGCTCCAGTCTGAGCACAAGCTGAAAGAACATTTACAAGCATGATTTCATCTGGTTGGATTTTCTCAGACTGCATCTTCCGAAACAAAGCTAATGATTCTTGATAATAACCTGAGTTTGCCAATCCTGACAGCATACTAGTATATGACAAAACATCTCGTTCTTCCATTGAATCAAACATCAACTTCGCCGTTTCCAAATCACCACATTTGCAATACATATCCAGAAGTGCATTGCACACATTCAGATTTCTATCCAGACCCAGTTCTTTTGAATAACAACAGAGCAGGTCTCCACTTTCCAGATCACCTAATTGGGTACAAGCTGAAACCAAGCTAATTATTGTTACATCGTCCGGCTTAATGTCTTCCAAATCCATCATCTCTTCAAATAAAGCAAATGATTTCCTATGAAGCCGTTTAACAATATAAGCATTTATCATCAGATTCCAAGTCACCACATCCCTAACAGTACTTCCATCAAACACCTTAGAAGCACACTTTATGGATCCACAATTTCCATAAAACTGGATCAATGAATTAACCACAAACAAATCAGACCCAAACCCATTTCTTAACACCTCAGAGTGAAACTTCAGACCCATGTCAAGCTGCTGCAAGCGGCCACATGCCCCAAACACAAAAGGGTAGGTATAGTTATCGGGTCGGAACCCGGAAACCACCATGAATTGGTAAAAGGACAAAGCTTCATGTGGGTTGGGGCTTCTTGCATAGCCCCTGATGAGTGTGTTCCAGATATAGGAGTCCGGATCATGGATTTGGGAGAAGATTTTTCGGGCGTAGGAGAGAGACCCGGATTCGGAATTGGCGAGGAAGTTGATGAGCTTGCTTGTGAAGCGGTTGTTAAAGAAGAGGTGGGTCCGAAGGAGGAAAGCGTGAGCTTGCTTGGTTTTGGCAATGGAAATGCAGTGATTCTTTATGGATTCCGTTGAAATTGGTTTCATGCTATTCGAAATCAAATCGCACTTCTTTTCTTCTCAAGTCCCGCCATTTTTGTCTTTCCATCAGTCTCTTCTAATTTTTTCACATTATTATTACTGTGCGTTGCGAAAAAATTTATTATTAAAAATATAATTAAATTATTATAAAATTTTGAAAAAAATTGGAAAATTATTATTTTTTGAATTATTTTTTTCGAAATTTTTTTTAAATGTAAAATGTGAAATTTTTTCTACTGTATCTTTCAAAAAATATGTATATTTTTAAAATTAAATTTATACCAATAACATTGTCAAGTGGTTATTTCATCACGTTTCGGCATCATAAATAAAAAATATTATAAAATATACTGATGAAATAAAAATCAGATAAAATAGTAAAATAGTTCTCTTCAAACGTAATAATTTATTTTATGTGAAACATTTTTCGTATGTCATTCTATTTGAAAACAAAACAAAATAATTAACTTTGAAACTATAGCAACATATTCAACAATAAAAATAAAAAAACAACAACTATTAAAGGCAAAAAAATTATATTTTTGAAAATGAGATTATATATAAAAGAATAATCTTTTAATATACGAATGAAATTTATAAGTACACCTATGAGAGTTCATAATTTATTTTTAAAGACTACATTATCTATTGAGTTACATAATTGTCTATCTTTATTCAAAGTCAATATTTTTAATTTTTTTTTTTGTCTTACACTCTAGACACTACCATATATAATTAACCATGGCTAAAAATAAAACTTTGAAGGAAAAGTCTAATACTTGGTAAAGTATGTCATTGACTATTGTTTATCATTATAGCATAACAAACGGACAATAAAAATTGTCTCTTTTAAAATTTAAATGAATGTTTTGAATATGAAAGAGTCAATGTCATGCGTATAATGAATATTTTTTTACTCACATTTGATCCAATATTATCTTTCCTTTTATAATATGGATGTCAAGCTGAGTGACAATTAGTCATTTTTTATTACATAGTCCTGAAAACTGGTCTATATTTCTTAGTAGCATAACATGAGCTATAATTTTCAGTTTGAGAACAAAATTTGGAATGTCCGAACATTTAATGTTGTTCAAGAACTTAGAAGTTTGTGTAAATTTTCATTGGAAAAAAATTTCATTCAGATTTACATATACTGTTACAACTTAAATATGTTTGTTCATCACTAGGCATAATAGAAAGAATATGAGCATTAAATAAATCAACAATTTTATGTGTTGAAAGCATGAACCTTTTTTATTTTGAAAATTTTGAAAGAATAAGAATTAAAAATAATATAATATAAATATAGATA
>QANX01006301.1:7355-27856 GCA_003254975.1 Ochetophila trinervis | reverse complement strand
AGAATTTTTTAAAATTTAGATTCGGATCAACTAAAGCAGTTACCAATGTTTATTAAAAATATGTTATATAATTATATTAAAAATCAAAAGTTTATTAAATATTATACTTTTGAAATACATAGTAATATTGGCTACAGAGAAAGAGAAATATTTTTTCAGCCTTACCAAATATAGTTCCTCCATGAAGCCCATAATATAGGTTTTATTGGAGACAATATAGATTTAAAAGAAAAATGCTAAGAAAGAGTTAAAAACATGATTGAATGATATGATTTCTCTGATTATTATAGTAGAAGTCTTTATGAGTTAAATATTGAAGCCTGTAGATTTAAAGTAACTTCATATTTTGATATCTATACCCGAGTCACAGATGACAAAAGAATATTTATTACATACGTAAAAGGGGAAGAAGATAGTCAGTCTATTCAGTGTAACTTTTATGAACAAACCCATGATGCTGAAGACCTTGTTAGGAAGTTATTCAACTTGGATCTAACTTTGGACTTACCAATGGATCACCTTATGGACGCCCAAAATATGTTAGAAGAAGATGTTTAGGAATGGAAGATATCCAAAGTCTAGATGATTCTTTGTCTGAAGATTTAAATATGGCTCACAATATTGAAAATATGATGGAGCCATGGCTCACTGTTCAAAAAACACTATTGAAGAAATTTTTTTTGTCGGCAGAACACTATTCAAGATATCGACAAAAGACAGCTGTCATCATCTTTTTACTGTATATTTTTACTGTACATTACTTTTAATGTTCACATGACACGTGCCATGAATAGTAATTTTTGAATAGTATTCCGCCGACAAATAATATTTCTTCAACAGTGTTTTTTGAACAATGATTTGCTGACAGAGGAATTTGATCTTAGTCGTTTAATTTCTGCAAACAACTATAATCATGGCTCCATCATATTTTTAATATTGTGAGCCATATTTGAATCTTCAGACAAAGAATCATCTAGACTTTGGATATCTTACATTCCCAAAATATTTTCTTCTAACATATTTTGGGCGTCCATAAAGTGATCCATTGGTAAGTCCAAAGTTAGATTCAAGTTGGATATCTTCCTAACAAGGTCTTCAGCATCATGGATTGGATCATAAAAGTTACCCTAAATAGACTGACTATCTTCTTCCCCTTTAAAGTATGTAATAAATATTATTTTGTCATCCGTGACTCAGGTATAGATATTAAAATTTGAAGTTACTTTAAATCTAAAGGCTTCAATATTTAACTCATAAAGACTTCTAATATAATAATCAGAGAAATCATATCATTCAATTGTGTTTTTAATTCTTTCTTAGCCTTTTTCTTTTAAATCTATATTGCCTCCAATAAAATCTACATCATGGGCTTCTCAGAGGAACTATATTTGGTAAGGCTGAAAAAATATTTCTCTTTCTCTGTAGCCAATATTACTATGTATTTCAAAAGTATAATATTTAATAAACTTTTGATTTTTAATATAATTATATAACATATTTTTAATAAACATTGGTAACTGCTTTAGTTGATCCGAATCTAAATTTTAAAAAATTCTTCTTCCAACCAATCCCTATTCGACAGATTGCATATCCCATGGTTCATGGTTGATATAAAAATAGATTTTTAAATTATCTAGCCGAGAAGAAAACTAAGTGTTATCTTTATAATTTTGAAACCATAATGAATCTGATAATGTTGATCTTTAACAATTCCTTGGTTAATTTTTAAAAATATATNCAGAGCGTTTGGCTTCAGAGTTGGAAGAACTCTGGGGTTAAGCGTGCTCCAGTGGGAGCATTCCTAGGATGGGTGACCCCCTGGGAAGTCTGACCAAAAACTTCATACCGTTTGAAGTACGGTGGTTCAATTGGAGACAATATTGGTTGGAGAGAGTGTGTGGTGTTACAAATGGTATCAGAGCCTGTACCCGGCCGAAAATGTGCCAGCGAGGACGCTGGGCCCTAAAGGGGGGTGGATTGTGACGACCCGGATCTAAAAAGCTAGAGTAGGTGTGGGCGGGTGCAAAGGGCACTGGCAGGCTACCTTACTGGCAGAGATCGGTGTCCAATCCCACATCGCCCGGGTGTGGAAGGGGTCATGTGGTAATGGTTCAAATGTAAAGTGAGCACTCTCTTAACAACCAAGGCCTTTTCAGAGCGTTTGGCTTCAGAGTTGGAAGAACTCTGGGGTTAAGCGTGCTCCAGTGGGAGCATTCCTAGAATGGGTGACCCCCTGGGAAGTCTGACCAAAAACTCCATACCGTCTGAAATGCGGTGGCTAAATTGGAGACAATATTGGTTGGAGAGAGAGTGTGGTGTTACATCATTACTCCCTACACTCCACAACAGAATGAAGTTAATGAAAGGAGGAATAGATACATAATGGAGATGACCAGATGCATGTTGCATGAAAAAGAGTTGCCTAAAAGTTTTTGGGCAAAGGCAGCTAACACGGCGGTATTTCTGCAAAATCGTCTTCCAACCAAGGCTTTGGAAGATAGAACNATATTTTTAATAAACATTGGTAACTGCTTTAGTTGATCCGAATCTAAATTTTAAAAAATTCTTCTTCCAACCAATCCCTATTCGACAGATTGCATATCCCATGGTTCATGGTTGATATAAAAATAGATTTTTAAATTATCTAGCCGAGAAGAAAACTAAGTGTTATCTTTATAATTTTGAAACCATAATGAATCTGATAATGTTGATCTTTAACAATTCCTTGGTTAATTTTTAAAAATATATCTGGTCTAAAATCTTTGGACTTTTCAAACAAAAAACATCTTTTAATTTTATTATACGTAGAATCATTGGTAGAAAACTTGATTGATTCATATATCTGTATTAAATTTTCTAAAGTACTAATATTAGCATCCATTTTGAGAGCTAAACGCTTAATAGATTCTAAAATTAAAACATGCAATTTTGTTTCTTTCTATTGTTTTTCTAACAATATATCAGCAAATTGACCCATGCAGTTACGAAAAACACTTCATTTGTATAACAAGTGGGACTTCCAGATTTCATTTAAAAATTTCATTAGACAAACTGGATTATAAAAATCAGAAACTTGTTTAGCTTTTAATTCTTTCCGTTGTTTTAGAAAATGATCTGCTTCAAAAACAATTTGAGAATATGGTGCAGGTATCCATGTGTTATGTCCAAAGTAAGAAGGTGGAATAGGAGAGAACTTGGGTTGGTTTAATTGATTTGGGTAAACCAACTAGTACGGTGGAATCATTCCTTGACTAGGATATGGCACTGGGTGTTCCTTTTTATCAAATCCTCCAGGAAAAATAGGAATTTAAATATTCTTATTAGGTACAGTTTTATCTTTGTCTAAATCTTTATATTTTAATTTAGGACTTTCTAATAACTTATTATGAATAGGTCTATTTTCTATAGACAAATTACTATCCATCGATCTTTTTCCTATAGATGCTAGATAACTATTTTTAAAATACAAATTATTGCAAGAAGCCATAATTTGCAATGGTTTAATTTGTTTCTCTTCCTGAAATTCAGTTATATTATTTATTAACTAATCATTGTGAACTTCTAAATCTTTCCAATTTATCAGTCTTGGTTGTATTGCTTCATCAAATCCTCATGGCTCGAAGACTTCTACAATTTGTGAATCTATTTCTTTAATAGATGTCTGTGGCAAATTAGTCAGTTCATGAATAGCTTGCCATTTAATAGATAAATCAAAACTATCACTTTTCATTCCAACATTTGTTGTTTGAACTTTTAATTTAATAGTATCTTGTATATTTGGATCACTTATGGAAATAAAGAAATTAGGTTTTACTTTGAACCAAATTACTTATGTGACTAAATTAGATTGAATTCTTCCTATTAGTGCCTTAATATGATTGTTAAATCGCTTATCTAGCATAACAGCTAAGATATGTGTGTCTATTCTTTGTCGAAATAATTCTTTTATTTCGATATGAATTAATCCTATATGGATATATCTAAGTTTTGGATATTGCTTTTTTAATCTTTTTATTTTATTTTTATCAAAAATAGAAAAATCAACTAAACCATTTTTAGATGCTTTAGCAGTAGTATTACCATCAAATTTTTCAAAATGCCTTGCAGGCTATAAGTTAAAATTTTGATAATTTATAAATTTCTGTTTTTTGAACTGTAGTTAATTTTTCTAACATGTTATCATCAATATGAAAATCTTCTCCTAAGATATCAAATAACTTAGTTACAACTTTTTCATCATCTGAGATTTCTTGAAATATTTCGTTATTAGACGAAGATGGTGCATCATTAGTATTTAATATAGAATATAATCAAAATCAGATTCATCAGAGCTAGAATCAACTTCATATAATATCTCTTCTTGATCCGAGATTTTTTCTTCGAAATATATTTCTAGTTTATGTTCTTCTAAATATTTTATCATTTTCTTCTGTTGCTTACATTTTTTAGGACAATCAAGAGCTATGTGACCTTTTTCATTACAAATATAACAAGTACATTGACTTAAATTTCTTTTCTTTTTGGATTTAACATATTGTTTGTTTTTATTAAATTTAGGATACTTAGAAGATTTTTTTTCCATTTTCTCCATTTATATATTTTTTTAAAACTTTTTCTAATTTTCATTGGTTTTCTAAATTCTTTAGTACAACCAAATTCATATTGATTACTTAATAATTTAGAACAATAATTATAACCTAGTTTATTTTTAAATTGTTTATTAGCTTTAGTATTAAGACAATGATCTAATATCATACGCCAAGCATAACTAATTCTATTTCCTAAAATATATATTCCTTTAATTTGTTTTTTCCAAAAATTCTGGATATTTAGTATTACATAATTTATCCCAATGGGGAGATAATTTATGAAAATATTGATTTATCCAAAATTTTGTTTTATCAACAGATAATAAATAGCAGTATTGTTGAAACTTTTTAGAGAAACTTTCTAATTCTCTAATATCACACAATTTTAATTTTCTTAGAACATAGTCTATATCTAACTTATGATTCTCTATATCCATTATTCCACAAAAAAAAAAAAAAAATAGATTTTTTTTTGTAAATTCTTTAAGAATTTCATCTAAAATCTTGAAATTAAAAATTAAACTTTCTTTTTCTGAATTTTTCCATTATCTAAAAAATTGAAAAGCATCACCTTGTAACGTTCCAGAACGATAATTTATAAATTTATCTGTTGTCCAAGTTGTTTTATAAGTTATAGTTACAATAACTATACTTTGAGCTCAATCATCTATTGCTTGATCATAATATTTTAATCTTATGTTTTTTAAATCTAAATATTTACTATGTGAGGCAACACCAGGTTTATTTAAATCTTCTACCCTATGTTATGTAGGGATATGATTTGAAATAGATGGAAAAACACGACTTGTATCTACTTTAGGGTATGATATAGATTTATCTTCATTTTTCTTAATTTCATCAAACTCTTTTTGAGTATATAATCTTGTTTCTGGATCTATATCTAAAGGATCATCTAATACTACTTTTATTTTTCCTGAAGCTATTTTTTGTTTTCTTTCATTATCACTTTCACTTTCTGTGTCTGTGTCATATACTTCATCTTCTCCTACAGTGATTTCTTTAAAATCTTGACTAGATTCATCAGTCGTGTCATAATTTAACATATAATGATAATTAGTATCAACAAAAATATGTTCATTCTGTGAATACAATTCTTGCATCATTTTAACTAAAAGATCACGTCGTTCCATATCATCAGTTTGTTGTTATTGGGTTTTCCAATATTCAATAATTTCTTTTATAGAATTAAAAGTTTCTTTACAATCTGGTGGTTTTTTTTTTCTGATTATTTTTATGTTCGTCTAATGTTAATAATTTTGTGCCATAAAATAATCTAACATTTTTTATATCACAAGATTCTTGACTAGAATCATTAGTTGATTGTTTATTAAGTTTTTCTATAGCATTCTGATTTGAATATATTTTCTTTTTTAGAATTTTAAGTTGACTCTTATTATCATTAAACATAAAATACACTAAATCTATTATAGTATTTATTCCTTGAGTAGTTGATTTGCTATCTTTGACATGTATTTGATGTTCAAATCCTTGATTTTCGGCTAAACATCTAAAATCTTCCATATTAAACTATTGTTGGTGCACAAGACGCTTCTGTCCTACAGATTTATCATTTAATCTAGACTCTAAACAAAGATCACAAACAAAGTCAATTAAATGAATATAAATAAGACAAACATATATGCTTTACAACTGTTAATAATGAAAAAGAGAGTAGAGTTTAGAAGATTTACTTGAATATGAACTTCAAATATATGTTTTGATTACAAAATTCTTGCATACAAAGGATTAAACTCTTATAAACCAAACTATAAATACAAACCTAATTTCAAAGCATAGATACTAAACCTAAGAGCTTTGATACTAGTTCAACGGAAGGAAGAGGCGGATCAAAAAGGAGTTGAAATAGAGATAATAGAAAAGAAAGAAAAACTTAGAAACAAACGATGCCTAAAAGAGTGGCTTCAGGGTTTTTAAATAGAAAAAAATTACAAACTATTCATGATAAGTGAATAGTAAAAAGCAAAAAGCAAGCAGTAATGACGCTAGCTATCTACTTTCGCTATCTTAAACATTGTTCCATCAACAATGCTTGTCATCATCTTGAACAGTATTCTACTGACAAAACCATAAATATATATAAGCCGTTGATAAGCTTTTTATTAGGGCTCCATCATATTGTCAATATTGTGAGCCATATTTGAATCTTCAAATAAGGAATCTTCTGCACTTTTGTTATCTTCCATTCCCAAAAGATCTTCTTCTAACATATTTTGTACATCAATAATATGGTCCATAGGTAGGTCTAAAGTTATATATCTCTCTAACGAGATCTTCGGCATTATGAACATGATTGTACTCTTTTCCTCCTTTTAAGTATGTTATAAAAATTCTAATGTCCATCCGTGACTCGGATATAAATATTAAAGTTTGAAGTAGCCTTAAATCGACAGGCTTCAATATTTAATTCATAAAGGCTTTTACTATAGTAATCAGAAAAATCATATGATTCTATAGTATTTTTGACTCTTTCTGAGCCTTTTTCTTTTAAATCTATATCTCCTCCAATAAAATCTAAATCGTGGGCTTCTCTGAGGAACTAGATTTGATAAGGTTGATAAAATCTTTCTCTTTCTCTATAACCAAAATTACTATGAATTTCAAAGGTATAATATTTAATAATTTTTTTATTTTTAAGATAATCGTATAATATATTTTTAATAAACATGGGTAACTTTTTTAGTTGATCCCAATCTAAATTTTGAAAAATTAATCTTCCTACCAATCCCCATTCAACACATTGCATATCCCATTGTTCATGGTTAATATAAAAGCATATTTTTAAATTATACAATCAAGAAGAAAAATAAGTATTATTTTTATTATTTTGAAACCATAAAGGAATTTGATAAAATTGATCTTCAACAATTCCTTGGTTGATTTAAAAAAAAAAAAAATCTAGTCCAAGTTTTTTGGACTTTTCAAACAAAAAACATCTTTTTATTTTATTATAATTAGAATCATCGGTAGATGACTCGATTGATTCGTAGATCTTTATTAATTTTTCTAAAGTTACAATATTAACATCCATTTTTGGGGCTAAAGACTTAATAGAATCTAAAACTAAAACATGCAAATTCTTTTCTTTCTGTTGTTTTTCTAACAACATATCTTCAAACTGACCCATACTTTTTTTGAAAGTAGTTCATTTGTCTAAGAAATGTGATTTCCAGATTTCATTTAAAAAGTTATAAATTTCTTTAGAAAGACCTGGATTATAAAAATCAAAAACTTGTTTAGCGTCTAACTCTTTTTGTTGTTTTATAAAATGATATGCTTCAGAGACTACTTGGGAATATGGTGCAGGTGTCCAAGGGTTATGTCCAAAATAAGAAGGTGGAATATGAGAGAATTGTGGTTAATTTAACTGATCTGGGTAAACCAATTGGTATTGTGGAAACAATCCTTGACTAGGATATGACAATGGTTGTCGAGGAGCTCTCATTTGTGGTCTGAAAGATGACGAGGATCTTGAGACTTGACTATCCTGGTTTAGGGTCATACCTTGACTAGGTTGACTTGATTGTTTGTATGAGGAGGACTGACTATTTTTCTTTCCTTTTCCTTTGTTAATGGTAATCCATTCTTGATTACTCATTAAGCATGCTTAAAAAATCAGAAATAAAATTATCAGTTCATTTTATATATTTTATATTAAAAGAATATTGTTTAATATAATTAAACCTACGAATTCTTCTTGGATTTTCGTCTTTTTTCTAGATTTTAAAAAATCTTTAACAGATTTATTATCTGTTCTTATTTCAAATTTTTTTGGTGCTAGAAAAATATGAAATCTTTTAATACCATTTTTTATGGCTAAAAGTTCTTTTTCAAAAGTAATATAATTTAACTCGCTAAATTTAAATTTTCCTGAGTTATAACCACATATTTGTTCGCCTGAATCAATTTTAGCTTTTAATACTGCTCCCCATCATTTATTTACTAACATCTGTTTCTAAAATTTATTAATTCTCTTTGTTTAGGAAAATAAACTGAAAGTATAATATTTAATTCAGATTTTATTTCTCTAATAATATTTGAATATTTTTCTATCCATATAAATTTTTGATCTTTTTTCAACTTTTCAAATAATAATCTTTCTTTTTTAGAAAGTATTTTATAAATTGCCTTCCATAATTTAATATTCCTAAAAAAAATTGTAGCTGTTATTTATCTTCCAGTGTTTCTGGAAAATCTTTAATTTTTGAAATTACATTATCTTGAAATTTAATACATGTTTTGGTAAATTTTAATCCTAAAATTTTTTTTCTTCCTTCTCAACCTCTATTTTCTTAGGGCTAAGAATAATTCCATTATTAACAAATTCATTACAAATCTGTTCTAGATGTTGTTTATGTTGTTCTTTATTATTACTAAAAACTAAAACATCATCACTATAAACACACAAAAGTCTTTAAATTTTCCAAAAATTGAATCCATTCATCTTTGAAAAATTTGTGGAGCCGTACATAAACCAAAACTTAAAAAGAAGAGGTGGATTAAAAAGAAGTATTGTTGAAAAAGAGATAATAGAAAAAGATTAAACCATTGCAAATTATGTTTTGCAGTTGAAACATAATTTGTGGTTATAATTTACATGGTAGTATCCTTTTGTATTTTGTCTTTCAATGGCACCTGCCATTGAAAGACAGTGTATTTTTTATGATGTGAAATTTTCTTGTATACTGTTTATATACTCTTTCATTATATATGATGTGAAAGCCATTGAAAATCTTCTTTCAATACGCTTTTAACATTGCCATTGAAAGACAAAATACAAAAAATTGTGGAGATGTGAAAGTGTTTGAGATTGAGAGTTTTGTATTTTCAATCCTCTGTAAATTATATTCAGTAGTGATAGATTTTTTTTTAATTACATTTTGTTAGAGATAGAGAATTCTAACAAGTGGTATTTTTTATTGGGATTTTCTGAATAATGAGAAGTAATTGAAAAAAATTAATCTATTATTATTTGAATAAATTTATAGAAAAAATTTGAAAAAACTTGCAGACTTTTACAAACAAAGCTTTCACATAAGAAACTTTCATAAACTTTTAGATTCTTTTTAGATTTGATAATTTTTACCAATCACTGAATTTGATGATATAAGGAGATAAATTCATGATATATATTTATAGGTTTTCAAGGTCGGTTAAAGCTTTATATAAATATATATATAACATAATTTGTCAGTTTGTAATTAGTTTTGGATTGCAGTAAACACAGCTGTGATACTGACACAACAATTTGGCAATTTGAAGTCAACAATTTAAGCTAAATTTTTTACTGCTATTGGCACTAGCACTCGAACAATGCTGCTAGTATCTGATGCTGGTAACTGATGATGGCACGCGTGTGTCTGTTGTCAGCATCATTACATTTTTTTCATTTCAGCAGCATTTAAAAATTGATGTTGTTAACTAATACTGGCACTAAAACTCAAACACATAAGACAATTTGGATGTTTCAATGTCTTTATTGTCTAACTTTATAGATCACTATATCCATATTTATTATCTGTACTTTTTCACTTCCATTTTCTGCATGGAGAAAACTTTTGCACTAATTTTCTACTCGAGCTCCTTGTATATATATATATATATATTTCATTCAGTTAATGAAGTCATATTTTGGAAAATAAACTTTATTATGTTCCTCGTTTACTTCTTGATATATTTTACATTACCCTAAGTTGCTAATTTCACGTTCCCTTTTTATTTATTACAAAGCTTCGAATAAAACTGAAATTGTAAGTTTACAAAGTGTCAGACCCTCACATTTTGTTTTCCTTTCTTGGTATCAAAGCTATAAGAGTTCCGACCTGAATAAGCTATTAGAGTTCAAATTTTTTCTTTGTCTTTAATCATTCATCTTCCTAGTTTTGTTTGTTTGCTTTGTTTACTTTTTTTCCAAACAATAAGACTTTTGTCCAAACAATAAGACCATGAGTGTGGCATGAGCGGAAGGCGTGAGAGGAATAGTTATCTATGGAGCAATATAATCAAAGGGAAAGACAATTGAAGATGGAAAACATAAAGAAAACAGTCATTAAGCCGGGGTCATCAACTCCTATCCAAACAAAACAGTTAGTCAAGCTTGAGTCACCAAAACAAGACACTAGTTCCAACTTATTTACTTCTGTTGACCACATAAAACCAAACTATCAAACCGCTTTGGTCACAGCATATGATCCATATGCAATAGTGCCTAGCCAACCATTCAACTCAATTATCCCAAAGAAAAGTTCTCCATACCATGACATTGATAGTTACACATTTTTTTTATTGAACCAATTTACGAAAGGATTCCTACAGTAAATTTGCAAGCACAAATTTTTTTTCCACCAAAATTTTATTATATCCTAGGATACCTTAGTAAAACCTTTAGGTTTTATACAGATATACTAGTCAAAATTAATTTAGTAACAATTAGCCCTATCTATGAACAGTAAAAAATTCTTAGTTAAGTACAGAAACTCTTATATCACAAATTTATCATTTTCAAAGTTATTACTTTAAATGAGTGGCAATTATCTCCATTCACATTCAAGACAATTCAAGAAATCACATTCAATTATCAATGATTACATTGAAGCATGGGATAAAAAATTTCTACATCAAAATGAAAATTTTAGTTATTCTTGGTTTATCAACTGGGATAGCAAATTCATAATAAATTTTCTCAATTGATTCTATCAATGGTGGACTGATCATGAGATAGATATTAAATATTTTCCTTCAGAATTTCAAAAGATATACACATACTTCATTTAGAAATATCAACCCAGTCAATCATAAAAGAAGTTCTTAGGACCATTGATATTTATGTCCAAATACAAAATCTCTTGGATTTTAAGTGGCAGTATGGATTAGAAGATGATATTATCTTCTGAAGTCATCAAATCAATTGGTGGGATAAATTTAATTGTGAAAGAATCAAAGCTCAAGTAATCAAAGTCAAAGAAAAAACTATTGAAGTTAGCACAACAGTTAATGAAACAAGCTTCAAAATTTGATGATTCAGACGATGAATCGGAAGCATCATCCAATCAACCAAAGAATCAAAAGGAACATACAAAGAAAACAAAAAATCATGCTAGACAGACTATGAAGACAACTAAAATCCCTTTGATTATGGGACCCTTAATCTTGGTGAAAACTGATCACCTTCAGTCAACTCTACCGAAAGAAAAAGTAAAAACTTTTACCAAAGTTAAAAACTATAGTCAATCACTAGTCACCAAAAGCAGAAGATGAAAACTTTCACCAAAAGTTAAAGCTGCAGTCAATCG
The DNA here is from genome assembly GCA_003254975.1 of Ochetophila trinervis. Lineage (NCBI taxonomy): Eukaryota > Viridiplantae > Streptophyta > Magnoliopsida > Rosales > Rhamnaceae > Ochetophila > Ochetophila trinervis. Next base: position 15,936 of record QANX01006301.1, on the reverse strand, counting down.
CTGAAAGCAGAAGTCAATCATCGAAAGCAACCACATAGTCAAAAGATACTTTTGAGAAATAACAAGAAAAGAAAATATGTGAAGCTACAGGTAAGTAAACATGTAAAGCTACAGTAACTAGGTCTCCCTCTATAAAAGATATCAAGAAGATGAGGAAGACATTGGCAATTTTTCCAATACAATTGTAGAGATTTTCGAAAACTTACAATTTCAGTTTTATGTAAGTTTAATTTTAAGTGATCTTTTGAAATAGTAAACAAAATCTTTCATGTAATTTCAGTTAGATAATCATTTGTATTGAAACGTTTAGTTTAATAATTTAATAATTTATCTCCACAATTGTATTGGAAAAATTGTTGATGTCTTCTTCATCTTCTTGATATCTTTTATAGAGGAAGACCTAGTTGCTGTAGTTTTACATATTTACTTTCATGTAGCTTCACATGTTTACTTTCCTGTAGCTTCCCATGTTTTTTTTTGTTACTTTGCAAGAGTATCTTTTGACTATGTAGTTGCTTTTGGTGATTGACTGCAGCTTTAACTTATGGTGAAAGTTTTCATCTTTTGCTTTTGGTGACTGGTGATTGACTGTAGCTTTTAACTTTGGTAAAAGTTTTCACTCTTGCTTTGGATGGAGTTGATTGGAGTTTTCACCAAGATCAATGGTCTCATAATCAAAGGGGTTTTGGTTGTCTTCATAGTCTGTCCAGCATAATTTTTTATTCTTTTTTTTGTCTGTTTCTTTTGATTCTTTGGTTGATTGGATGATGCCTCCGATTAATCATCTGAATCATCAAATTTTGAGGCTTGTTTCATTAACTATTGTGCTAACTTTAATAGTTCTTTTTTTTACTAAGATCCTATTGATGAAGTTGCTTATTCTTTTTGCAATGTTTCTCTAGAAAATTCTTTGATTACTTGGGCTTCGATTCTTTCACAATTAAATCTATCTCACCATTTGATTTGGTGACTTCGGAAGACAATATCATCTTCTAATCCATACTGCCATTTAAAAATCCAAAGGATTTTGTATTTGGACATAAATATTAATGGTCCTAAGATCTTCTTTTCTGATTGACTGGGTTGATATTTCTGAATGAAGTATGTGTATATCTTCTGGAATTCGGAAGTAAAATGTTTAATTTTTATTCCATCAATAGTCCACCATTGATAGAACCAACTGGAAATATTTGTTATGAATTTGCTATCCCAATTGATGAACCAGAAATGACTAAAATTTTCAATTTGATGTAGGAAAATTTTATCCCATGCTTCAATGTAATCATGATAATTGAATGCGGTTTCTTGAATTGTCTTGAATGTGAATGGGGATGATTTCCATTCATTTAAAATAATAACTTTGAAGATGCCAAATTTGTGATATAAGAGTTTATGTACTTGACTGAGAGATTTATGTTCATAGATATGGCTAATTGTTACTGAGTTAGTTTTGACTATTATATCTGTATAAAATCTAAAGATTTTACTAGGGTGTCTTAGGATATAATGAAAGTTTGGTGGAAAAAAAATTTTGCCTGCAAATTTGTTGATCCTTTTGTAAATTGGTTCAATAAAGAAACGTGTGTAACTAGAAATGTCATGGTATGGAGAGCTTTTCTTTGGGATAATTGGGTTGATTGGTTGAATAGGGACTATTGCATATGGGTCATATGTTGTGACCAAAGCAGTTTGTTAATGTAGTTTTATGGGGTCAATAGAAGTAAATAAGTTGGAACTAGTGTTTTGTTTTGGTGACTCAAGCTTGACAAACTGTTTTGTTTGGGTAGGGGTTAGATGACCCTGGCTTACTGATTGTTTTCTTTTTGTCTTCCATCTTCAATTGTCTTTCCCTATAAAAATTCATGGGTGATAAAATCAGGGATGCTATTTTTTTCTCCTTGGATATATTCAATGTCAAAGTCAAAAATACTTAATATGGATTGCCTTCAGTCAAAAATTTATTTTGATGAAATATTTTTGACATCTTTTTTTAAAACATATTTGGTTGATTTACAATCAATTCGGAGTAAAAAAAAAAAATTGATTTAGTAAATCATCTTGAAATTTTGAAATGCACAATACTATTAATAAAATTTCTTTATTGATGGTATTGTAAGTTATTTGAAAAGATGTCAAGGTTTGAATGAAATCGAACAATTTGTTCAGGTGACTCGGATGTAAATCGTTGCAATAGAATTCTTTCAAATCCAACTTTAGAGGCATCAGTTTGAACTATTTTGAATGAATTATTGGATTGTATTCCTATACAGAGTAATGTTTTAATGTAAGACTTAATTTCTTGTATTATGGCGGTCTGTTTTGCTGTCCATGGTTCTGGATTGCTTTTTAATGTATTGAATAGATGTTTACTTTTAGCTATGATGTTTTCATAAAATTTTGCAACATAATAAAGTGATCATAAGAATCTTTGTAACTGATTTTTATCTAAAAGTTTATTAGAAAATTTATCAACAAACTAGATTGCTCTATCTATAGGAGTGATCTTTCCTTGGTATATATTAAATCCTAAGAATCTTATTTTGTTTTGAAATAGTTTTATTTTCGATGCTGATACTACTATACAATTTTCTTTAATTATTTTGACTAATTTATTTAAATGTTTCCAATGTTGATCTATTAATTGAGAAAATACTAAGACATCATTTATGTAGACTAATGTGAATTGACTATATGGGTTGAATATATTATTCATTAATTTTTTGAAATTCACTGATAGCATTTTTTAATCCAAACTACATTACATTCCATTTGTAATGACCAAATGAGGTACAAAGGTTGTTTTGTATTTATCTTGGTTGCTAATTTGTATTTGTCAGAATCCTGACTTCATATCAAATTTAAAGAATAATGTGGCTTGAGCTATTCGTTTAATTAGATCTCTTTTATTTGGAATTAGATATCTTATCAATTCTAAAATTTCATTTAATGGCTTGTAATTAATTACTAGTCTTGGGACTGCTTGTTCTAATTTAGCTTGTTTTTTTAAACATAAAGGCTGAACATGACGATGGAGATTTACTATTTCTAATNTCATAAAGGTACTAGGCGCATTAGTCAAGCCAAAAGGCATAACTAACCATTCATATAAACCATACTTAGTCCTAAATGCAGTTTTCCATTCATCCCCAGGTTTCATCCTAATTTGGTGGTATCCACTTTTCAAGTCTATTTTAGTGAACACACAAGAACCATGCAATTCATCCAACATGTCATCTAACCTAGGTATAGGGAAACGATACTTTACCGTAATCTTGTTGATGGCTCTGCAATCCACGCACATCCTCCACGTGTCATCCTTCTTAGGAACCAACAACACCGGTACAGCACATGGGCTTAAGCTTTCCCGCACATATCCTAATGCCAAAAGCTCCTCCACTTGCCTTTGAAGTTCCTTTGTTTCCTCAGGGTTGCTTCTATTTGCCGGTCGGTTTGGAAGGCTCGCTCCAGGCACCAAGTCTATTTGATGTTCAATGCCTCTTATTGGTGGTAATCCTTTGGGCAATTCCTCCGGGAAAACTTCTTCAAATTCCTTCAACAAAGAAACAAAAATACTAGGCAAACATGGGTTGAGGTTAGCTTCAGAAAAATAAAACTCCCTAAACCTCACGAGAACTAGTGCTCTCTTGCATAAGCATGCTCCTTTCACATCTCTCATTTTTGCATAGAAATTCTTTTTCTTTTCACTCCTCACTTCACTCATGTTTTTCTCACAAGTGTTTTGACTCTCCATTGGGCCTTTAGTTTTATTCTTTTCTCTCATGGCCTCTTTTCCCTCATTCTTTTTGTTAGTCTCACTTCCCATATCCTCATTTGTAGGTTTATTCATCTTCAATTGATCAAGGTACACCTCTTTTGGAGATAGAGGTGCTAGAGTGTGCTTCTTCCCCTTGTACTCAAAGGCATACCTATTCCTATGCCCATCATGAACAACTCTCCTATCGAATTGCCACGGCCTACCCAACAAAATGTGCCCGGCTTGCATAGGTACTACATCACACACAACCTCATCAACATACTTTCCAATTTCGAAAGCAACCTTCACTTGTTTGGTTACTTTCACTTCCCCACTGTCATTCAAATAATTTGGAAACTTGAATCGATCTTCATTCATAATTCTTTTCACAAATCCAAGCATTCCTTCTTTGATTTTCTTAGCTCGAGAACGCGTCACTGGTCCACTTGGCAACGTAATGTCCTTATCACGAACATCCATCCTAGAAGAGCGCTTGATGCCCACATCATTTTGGCATAATTGACATAGATTAATTATGATATTTATATATATATAGATATATAAATATTTGAAAATTTGGAAATTTGGAAGATGAACTACTTTCAAAAGAGTTTCATGTAAAAACAAATTTTTATATATACGTTATGTATGGAAGAAAATATTATATTCCTATTTAGTTTCTACTCACTGAGTATGCAAATACTCACCCCTCCTTTCAATTCTACAAATATTTTAGCTAGTTCTTGGATATTAACCTTACTAGTGTTTAGTAAGCGTCGGAGCAGCGAGTTAGAGGTAGTAGTAGTGAAATTAGATTGTACTAGTTTATGGATTAGTTGTGTATTAAATGGTAGTACAATAGAAATATATTCTGTAATACAAATTTTATGATTATATTATGGAGTTTATGTTTATGGATGTATTGCTGTGAGTTTACTGAATTATGGTAAAGTTTGGTGAATTGGAATGTTGTATAATTTTTTTTTGGACATGTAGGTACATGTAAATAATTTGGGGAATATTCCAAATACAGACCAAACTCTGCTGCAATTTCTATTAAATGTTCTGGCATCTAGGAGTTTGGGTTGTTGAATTGATAATTATGGTGGTTGTTGACTACTTAGGGATTTAATCAGCGTAATTAAGTTCTGCAGGCAGGACTTGGGTAGTGCGGGTCCTTTCATAAACACAAAAATTAGTGAGTGTTGTGTTTGTTTTATAACCATGATAGTTAATGAGTGTCTTGTTTGTGTCACAAACGTGACAATTACACTGTGTAGCTTTTGGGCAAATAGCAACACTTATACAGTGTCGCATTTGTGATACGCACGTGACACGCAATCGATGCCACTTTGGGTACATTATGAGATGCTTATTCTTATTCTCTTTGCGTAAGAGTTGCTTGTTAGGTCAATAGCAACCATTAAAAATTGTTTTTTTTTTTACAGATAAAACATTATTTTAATTAAGGTCACCTAATTAGTTATAAGCGACACTATCATACCATTTAGGTGTCACCATCTATGAACTTGGAGACAATTCACTATGTCATAACATTTAATTGTCACCATTTGTGAACATGGAGACAATTTGATGCGGAACCCCAAGCTTAAAGAAACTGTAATCCCAACACACAAGATGATATGGAACAAACCCTAGGTAAAAACCCGCCCTATAGCACCTCTAGATAACAATTGTATCTAGCAACACTAATTAGAAGGCAAAGAATGAAATTGAAATTCACCACAAAGTAAATACCTTTGATAAGAAGATCAATTCCCAAATGCAACAAGTAGAAGAAGAACTATCCTCACTTGGAACACACAAGTCTTGTTGAAAACAAGAATAGATTCTATATAATCAATAATCAAAGTTGTCTTTAACAAGCTAGTAACCTCCCCTTTATATAGATATTAGGGTTAGGTTAGGAATCAATCTAGATCATAAAATAATTAGGAAAGTAATCCTAAGGCTAAAAACTAACCCTAAATAAATATAATCCGAAAATAGAAATAATTACAAAACTGCCATTATAATCTGGAAATAGCAATAATTACGAAACTGCCATTATAATCCGAAAATAGCTAAATTACGAAAGTGCCATTGTAATCCGAAAATAGCTAAAATTACTTCGTTTCGCCTTTGCAACTCCCGAACAGCATTACCACCTTCATTATTTGCTTGGACATCATGCTTAAATCATCATCTTTTGCTCCAATGGTAGAATATGGCTCTATGATGCCCGCATCATCATCTTTTGCTCCAATGGTAGAATATGGCATTATGATGCCCGTATCACAATTCGAATGATTTAACGCGATATTAAAGATGTGTCACCATACACAAAACTAAAGTGACATTTAGGAAGTTTCGCTTCATTATCACTTAAAAGATATTGGAGCAATGTCATCTTTGTAGGCGTAAGGCGACACATTATGAGTGTCGCTAATCATAAATTTAATTAACAATTTAAATTAAGCGACACATATACGACACTTATTTCACATGCGGCGTCGTGAAATTGTAAAAATAATTTAATAGAATCGAGCACACGCGACACATTATTTCTTTATGCATTGCGTATATGGCTTTTCTAATAAGGTTTTTAGTAAGAAAATGTATGATTGGCAACACGTCATGTAGGATACACATGTCGCCTTATAAAGTTAATTTTTTTTAAATAAATAAAAATGGACATTGGAAATACCATTTGTGTTGTATTTATAGATATAGATTTGGGGAACATAATAAAAATAATTAAAATTGTTTGGTAAATATACAAAAAGCGACACTGTAATGATTATAATGTCTCCTAATCAAATTTAACTTTATATTTATTTTAATTTACATTTAATTTTTCATATTAATTTTTAATTTAAATTTGATTTTTGAAATAATTTTTAATTTATTTGTTATTTATATTTTGTATTCAGTAAATTATGACACATATAAATTCCAACATATTCATATTGATTAACATATTTTCAAAAATTAACAAATTAATAATCAAAAAAATATATACAAATGTGGTCTACATATACAAATCATTAAAAATCAAAACTAGTAACCTGCATATTGTGCTTGTTGGACCATTGATGGAAGAAATCATAGTCGTTACCCATTTAACCCAAAGTTGATTGATATCATCTAGGTTCCATTTCGTCTTTTCATACAGATTATTGGTCTATATCAATTTTTATTTTAAAATAATTAACAATTTCAATATTATATGCACTATATATTAATAAAAGCAAAACAAAATATTAAATGAAAACAATATGTTATATTTACCATTTTTTTGTTTCTCTTTGGATCTTCATCGTTACTGACGATGTCACGCATAATCATCATAATAAAATAACATTATTCTGTATTGGGAGGCTATCTAGGAGTCTATATTTGTATATATGTCNCATAATAAAATAACATTATTCTGTATTGGGAGGCTATCTAGGAGTCTATATTTTCAATTAATGGCAAAAAAAACAAAAACAAGCAAATCTTTTATCATATAAATTAATGTATTTATCTTTGTTGTCAACCATTAAATTTTCTTTCAGTCTGTATTTTTTCTAGCAAATGCCAAGCTTCATATGCCCTATATACATATATAAGACAATTGAATACTCATTAGTAGACTTTTATTTAAATTGAATACTAATTAGTAGACTTACTCATTCAATAAATTGAATACTAATTAAATTGAAGATTTGTATTAAAATTGAATACTAATTGAAGATTTGGACTTTAATACAGCTCTAAAGTCTGGACGGACACAACCAAGGATCGAATCGTAAAACCATGTTGCTCCATTGCACGGTTCATGACACCTAACGTCCATTGTCCCCTATGAAAAAAATGAAAACAATCATGTTTGTTGCTAGTAGATTTCAAGTATGCAATTCCATAAAATATAGTTTAAAATGTAAGGATATTTGAACATATGAAGAACAATATGGAAATAACCATATTTGTTATTCTTCTGCACTTTCCCATTTGGAAATGATGTTGCATTGCCTTTCACAAGAACATTTCCCAACAGTATCTGACACTCCTTCATGATGGAAAACTTAAATTTCATTTGTTGATTGTCCATCGTGTAGAATGTAGGTGTCTACACAATCAGATTATTTAGAACAAATATGCGAATATTTAACAATCAATATAAAGTATTTTGAAAACAAATTCAAGTAATTTGGATTTATGAACCTCATGTAGAACAATATGCACGCAAAATTTATTGCTTGCAAATGACAAAAGTCAATGATGTGGCACTTTTGTATCCACAAATCGAAGTGATTCCCAAATATTCTTGGATCAAATTGGAAAATCCAATGATAATTGGCATCCACATCATCCATATCCCTTATCAAGGCAAGGATGAGTGGGGTTAGTATTTGTTATATTTATTAATTGACAAAAGTCAATGATGTGGTACTTTTTTTTTTTCTTCTGAAATTCTATTTTTGCTTTATTGTTTAATTTTTCATGTTTATTATGTTTTTAACTTTATATTCAAGATCTAATTGTAAAATCTATAAGAAATATGTATTTATTATATATATGTGTGTATATATATTGTAAGAAATTAATATATAATGATGTGGGCATCGAGCGCTCTTCTAGCATGGATGTTCGTGATAAGGACATTACGTTGCCAAGTGGACCAGTGACGCGTTCTCGAGCTAAGAAAATCAAAGAAGGAATGCTTGGATTTGTGAAAAGAATTATGGATAAAGATCGATTCAAGTTTCTAAATGATTTGAACACTTTTCCGAGGCCTAATGATGATTTAAGCATGTTGTCCAACCAAGGGATGAAAGTCGT
>QANX01006299.1:661-34254 GCA_003254975.1 Ochetophila trinervis | reverse complement strand
GAAAAAAAAAAAAACATAGACAACGGTTTCTAGATAAAACCGTCGTCTATACTTAACATAGACGACGGTTCCAATCTTAAACCGTCGTCTATATATTTGCTCTGTGGCGTCCACGTGGTTTCAGCGTGGTTTTAGACGACGGTGTGGTCCGTCGTAGTAAAGTTTTAGACGTCGGTTTTTAACCGTCATCTATGTTTTATGAGTATCGATGACGTCTTATTAAATGACGGTTTGCTGTCCGTCGTGTATACACTTAAGACGTCGGTTTTTCATCGACGTCTATGACCCTATTTTCTAGTAGTGATAAAATTCCAATGTTTTCTTTTTCCAGGGTTGTTTATGAACTCTAAATTATTTTATAAAATATTTTCAACCGTTTAATAATTATAAGTTTTTTAAAATTCAATCCGGACCAATTAATTTTTTTTTAAAACTCAGTCCAAATTAAAATTATAAATAAATTCAAATGCAATTGGAATCAAATTGGTTGAATTAGTTATTTTTAAATTTAATTCGTTCAAATTATATTTGATGAATTATAATATAATAAAATATATATTTAATAAATAGAGTTATCAAAAAAGGAAAAATTATATTTTAATATTCTTTTATTTTACCATATTTCGTTTAAGGATTTATTTTTTGTTTTTTTGTTTTTGCATTTGATATATATACTACCAAATAAAATTACAGACTAGTCCAAATCTGTTAAATCTTAACATATACATTACGTGACAAGTCTTAAACCCCAAAGTCAAGCTTTTTCAATTTTATCTTTTTATTTCTTCGAAATAAAACCAAAGTAAACTTAAAAATAACTAAACTCACCGTTTTAAACAAATTGTAGACTGGACCTGGAGAACCACTTCCCATTAAACAACAGTCCGATTGAGAGAGATAATGTAAGGGAGGCTGAAGCTCACATAACATTCACCCACCCAAATCCATTTTCAGAAAATGGGCGCCGTTGACTTTAATTTACAGTTCCTCGTTACTACTTGTAATCCCATCCAATTCATACATTTACCCAAAAAAAAAAAATTATATATATGTACCATCCAATTCATAAGGTTTTTTCTCAATTTTCCTACCTCAACTTTCATGCTCAAAAAAAATAAAAAAAATAAAAATAAATAAAAATAACCTTTCATGCGCAGTATCGGTTTATTACAAAGAAAAATACTTACATCAATCATATTTATTTGATATTATTTTTCTTTTTTTTTCTCAAATAAAACTTTGGATTTATTTTTTTCCCTCTCTGGGTTACATGGGAGATTTTCATCTCCTCCTACATGCACAGTCATATATATCTAAATATTTTTATATATTATATATAAATGGGTCTATCCAGATGGAGAAAAGCTGTAATGGCTGTTGTAGGCAAAGGAAATTAAAGGATAGAGAAAGAAATAGGGCACGGGGTGGACCAAAATTGAATGGATTGTCTCTGTGTCTGCTTGCTTGAGTTTTGTGTATGGTAATGGAAATAGACGGACATGGAAGACGTACGTTGAGCTTATTTTGGCTAATATCTGGAATGGTTCTTAGAATATCATCCACTCCATAGAAATTTATGTCAAGCATCATGCTCCATTATAGCTTATAGATGGAGGGGCAATATCTAGTGGCACATGATCATTTTTAGCAAAATTTGTTAAGATTTAATAGATTTGACAAATCAGTATTAGATATGACTAGTAACAAAAATAATAAAAAAATTAAGTTAAAAAGAGCTTCTAAATGATATATTGTAAAACAAAAAGTATAAAAATGTATATATATTTTTTTAAATATAAAAATTGTTATCTGTCACAGCTATTGATGGTCGATGGAGTATCGATATGATTTATATATAGCATTTTAAGTGGTTATTATTAAAGTGTTCAAGTTTCATTATTATGATTATAGTATTAAAATTTTACCAAAAAAAATTTATAGTATTAAAAATAACATAAATTTAAATATTTCCAACACAATCCTAGTAGTAGTGATGATTACCAATGATGACAAACATCAACAATGATTCAATATAGTATTACAGCTAACGGCTTTAGGTTTGAAACTTGATTATGCTAGCTTTACAAAAATCAACTCATATTTCACGTGTTAGACTTAATTCTGAGTACGTGGGTTTCTCTTCGCATTTTCGCTCGCGTTGAACTTAATTTTGTAAGTTTCATATCCATAGTATGGTGACTATACATGAATGTCGCTCGCATTGAACTTAATTTTGTAAGTTTCATATCCATAGTATGGTGACTATACATGAATGAGCTGTTATAATATATAATCCAGTTATAGTCCACATCTTATAAATTTAAACTTTTGAAATCAAATGATGCTTGATTATGGTTTAATAGTTAAAATTATCTTCTAGTTAACCAAGGTTAAAAAACAAAATACTAGTTTAAGCATTTTGTTATCTCTCCGTCCTCAACCTAACAACGTTTTGTGTTAGGCTCCTTGTGATATCCCAAAGACCTCTTTGCTAATGTGAATTGTTTTTAAAAGGTTTAATCTTATTTTAATACTGTTAGTTTTAGAATGTTTTATTTTATATCTTCAGTTTTAAAATCAACCACATTGAGCTTTCTATTTTTAATTTGGTGCATATTGTACCTTCTATAAATTTAACAGTTATAGTTTTTAACTTCTAATGTAATTACAAAGTATGTGTTGCGACTTTTACAGACTGAATTGGATGCTTTACACTTTGCTAAGTTATGTAGAGCATTTTGAATATAATTTTCTGGTGGTTGATATTGAAGAATTTTGTGATGATTGAACCAACGTGCAACAAATCAAAAGCAGAAAAAGCTCAATTTATTGGATTTTAAAACTAAAGGTCTAAATTGCAGTATCATAAATATAAAAAATACCAAAGTGCAATTAATATATGGCCCTTACATTCTTTGCTTCAAAAAGTAAAACCTAAGATGCCTTGCACAGAGCGAAACTTTTGGAAACTTTATGGTATTGCCCTAAAATATTTCCATGCTTTGCACCATTAGACCAATTGTCAAACTAAGGTGGCTATTCGTAGTTTAGGCATTTTGCTTCAATGTATGGATGGTGAATAAGCCCAGCAATTAGGAACTCTTGGTAAACATTATTGTATTTGATTTGTCTCTTCGTCAATCCTATTGATTTTACTTCTTTACCTTTGAGCCCATCGCAGCTTGATAAAGCCTTTGGCTAGTATATCCGTTATTTATCACATCGAATAATTAATGACATTTATCAACATGCAGCTAAATGCACATTGTAGGTTCTAATAGTTTCAAAAGCGTAATTATGTTTTAGTTTGCATTTGTTAGAATGTTATGCTAAAAGTTCATTCAATAAAACTACGTGCTCATATTAGGCCCTTTATTTTAAGCGTAGATTTAAAAAATAAATAAATTGCATATTTTGGTTTTTTTTTTTTCTTTATTATGTTTGACGAATTGCTTCCTAGTTTAGTTTGTTCCTTATTTATAGTAATTTCCTTTTACTAATTGATTGTGTTATTAATGATATGTTTATTAGCACTTTTCTATTTTATGGTATTTTTTTATATTATGTTTAGATTGATAGATTAAGAGAAAAAAGATTTAAATCCTTTATTTAGATTGCTAAAACGAATGGAAAAGAAAGGATACGAAAGAAAAAAAAAAAGAAAAAAAAAAAGCATCATGCATATTTTTTTTTTTTGCTGAAAAAAAAATTTATGTAGGTTATTTTTATAAACTGTTCCTTTATTTTCCTCATTGAACTTATACTTTCTTTTCATTTGTATCGTTCAATGTAAACATAGCGGTAGTTGTTCTCTTTCTTAAATTCTATACCACATTTTATGGCAATTTTATGAAGAACCATCATAAAAATGATTTTACCCTTCAATCCAAAAGGGCGTGGTGTTTTTGATTTTTGTTTTAAATATTATTGATTAATGTGGTTATGAAGGTTTTGTTTTGTTTTGTTTTTTTATTGGCATTGCCACCTTGAGGGTTTCCAAAAGATTTAATCTGTGTCGCAAATGCACTTGCTAGCGGAGGTGGTTTTATGCAAGATCGAGTGTTTTAGATCATTTGTACCTTTAACTTAATTTTATTATGAAATCTAAGATCAATCCTTCTTGTATTGAGTCAAATAATAAAACAATGTCCTCTACAGTCTTAATATTTTTGCAATTTACCCTTTGTAGCATTTGAACTAACATCTACGCCTTCTAAAGTTTATAAAGCAGTTGCATTCTTGGTCCAAAACTTTTTCACAATAGCTTTTTAACTACTAAATTATATTAATTAAAAAAAATTAATTACATTTTAATTATACCATGTTTAAGAAAGGAGAATCTTATTATGTGCAATCACATGCATAGTAACAGATAAAAATTCATAAAAGTTTTGGACCGATATTCACAGGTTATAAATGTTAGATTTATGATATTGATCCCACTTGAGATATTATCTTAAGTGATAATTTTCTCTGTATTTCAATTTAAATTAAATTTGATTATAAGATAATTTGTTATCTGATATAATTAAATTATTGATAAAATAAAATCTAGATAACAATGGTTATATCTGTTAAGATTTTATTTTAAATTTTAAATTGAAAATATTAGTTGGTTTGAGTTTTTATTATTTGTAGATACAAATATTAGAAAGAATCCTAAGAACAAACTGATTCAAAATTAATTCAGAGAGAATACGTAAAAACATCGAGTTGAAATATTAGAAAAAATATTCATTCTCTAATATTCTTGGTTTATTTCTTGAGAGACAATAAAGTCCACACTCTGTTGTACTATCTAAGATTAGTTCTGGAAGATCTAGCAGATCGGTGGTAGATTCCAGTAGCAAATCCGGTGTTAGATCCAGAAGCAAATCCGGTGGTAAATCCGGTAGCAGATCTGGTGATAGCCTGTAGATCCATGTGCAGATCGTAGATTTGGTAGAATCATTATACCGTGCATCAAATACAGAAACTCTGCAAAGTATTTTATTTTATTTTTTCATATGATTCAGTCACATATTTTCTTATGGTTATTGATTTTATGCTTTCGCAAAATATATTTTTCTTAAAATTGGTATCAGAGCATCCCATAAGTTTATATGTTGAATCTACATTATGAAGCATGTTATGATGTATGTTTAGATATATGGCACCTAGGATCTATATTTGTTGGATCATGTATGCTATAATATTATTTATAATTTTTATTCATAATTGATATTTTATTGATGAATGGTTGTTGCTTTAATCCATGATTAGATATTTGGTTGTATTTTTCTTTGGGTTTGTAACAGGGAGGCTGATCAAATATCAGGTTTCCTCTCTGATTTTTAATATATTTACGTTTTATTTTATATTATGTAAATTTGTAAAAATACAAATTTGTAATACTGTGCGCCCTTTGCTGTTTGGACAACTGACAGAAAATCGGAAGGATTTTTGGCCATAGACCACCATGAACAGAAAGTAGACTCAGAGAAGACGGCGCCGGATGGTAATAGGTCGCCGAAAACCACCGAACGCGCTTACAAGCGTTACGAGAAGCGTCTGAGAGTGGAAATCACTTTCCTATCTTCTTGGGGCGCGTGAGGGCGCGTTAACTGTTGGATCGCTCTGAAATTTTGGTATGTGCTTCCTCTATGGATGCTTGATCTGCCTGTAAAATTTCACGATGATCAGGCGTTTCTACGGAGGTTGGTAACGTTTTTGGCCACGGAAGTTAGTGTTTGACTGGTTTGGATTTTTGTCTTTTAGGCTTAAATCCTAGATGATCAGTTTTTCAGCTTGGCCCACAGTTTACGGATTTGCAAGACCATTAAAGAGAAAGAAATGACCAGATTGATGGATTGGGCCAGATTTTTTTTTATTTTTTGGGCTTGTAATCTATTTTTTTATCTAGCTACCATGGATTACGGTTCATTATTTATTTATTTATTTTATGAATTATTTAATTATATGTTATTAATATTTTATATGATGACATGTCATATAGACTAGGTGGTGCCATATTAATTTGCATCAATTACATGTGCATAATAATTATTATGATTTTGTATCTAGATTAATAATTATTATTGTTATTTTAAAATAAAAAATTTGGAAAATCAAAATCCGAATATGTTTTAAATATATATATATATATATTGAATGAATGAATGTTTTTATAATTTTTTTTTTAAAAACCTAAGGGCTCCATCGTGGGTCCAATTATAAAATGATCATGTGATGCCCCAACGGATAAACATGGTCGGATTTTATTGGATTGGACCTTAATAATTTTCAAAATTTTAATAAAGTTGTTCGGCCCAACGTCGACAATTATTGGATATTAAAGATAATTTTAAAAATTAAACAATGATTTTAACATTCAAACTTGGTCAAATTATTATCCTCCCAATGAGGCTATGTTAATTTTATCAATAGCTCAAAGTTATTTAAAAACAATGGTTGATAGTCTAAATTAGACAGAATCAATTTTATTGGAATTTAAAAGTGTTGTCTTGGAAGGTTCTGTCTAAGAAGGTTAGGGCTTAAGTACGTCCGTTTGTGACACCCCAATCTTTCCTGGGAACTGACTTAGTAGGATATTTTTTCTATTTCATGTTCAAATTTAGTTTATTGTAAATGTCTTGTCCAACGTAAGCGTTTATAATGGAAGCTAAATTATTGTTTTTTTTTTTTTCACTAAGCATAAATTTTATTTTTTTGGGATTAATTAAAAATATGTTTATTGAGTTTTTACTTTCTTTTAATACAAGTGTGTAAATTTTTCAGAAAAATGGCAACTCTTAACCCTCTAATTGTGATTTTGAGCCAAAAACCTATGGATGGAAATAATTACAGCGATTGGAAAACCAATTTGTTTATTATGCTGGAATATGAAAAAGTCAAATATGTCATTTCTACCCCTAAACCTACCGTACCCACAACAGATGCAGAGGCTCAAGTGAAGAAAGATTATACCAACTGGCAAGAGGCGAATAATGCAGTTCGCTGCTATATCCAGGCCAGTATTACTAAACACTTGCTGTCTCATATCAGAAATTTCGAGAGTGGAGCAGAAATTCTTCAGGCTCTTGATGGAATGTTTGCTGAATCAAATTCTGCTTTGAGGCAATCTGCTTTGGGGGCTCTCACGAGCACATGGATGACTGGAGAAAATGTGTTGGATCATTGTCTGAAAATGATGGTAAACCTCAGTCAGGTCGAGGTTATGGGGATCAAGCTGGATCAAAGGTTCCAAATCGATTTGATCCTAAATTTTTTGCCTGAGCGCTTTAGTCAGTTCAAAATGAACTACAACATGAACAAACTGAATTTGAATTCTGTAGAACTGATGCATGAGCTTCAGAGTGCTGAAGAGTCTTTTTCAAAATCCGGTAGTGTTCATTTTACTCAGGGTTCTGTTAAGACCAAAGGGAAACCTCAAGTCAGTAACAAGAACAAGAGTAAGATGAAAAAGAAGGCAGTGATACTAGTTATTAAGACTGCTGAAACAAAGAAGCATAAAGGCAAATGCTTCAAATGTGGAGAAAAAGGCCACTGGAAGCAGAATTGCCCTAAGCTAAAGCCGAGTATGGGTAATTTGAATTATATTGAAAATTGTTTAGTGGAGAATCATAATGATAAATGGATCATTGATTCAGGAGCCACTAATCAAGTCTGTTACTCTTTGCAATGGTTCAGACAAACTAGCTTGGTGGGAGAAGGACAAAGAAGTTTGAGGCTTAGGAACAAAGAATATGTCTCTGTTAAAGCAATATGACAAGTTGATTTATTTTTTAATAATAAGACTTTAACTTTATATGACTGTTTATTTGTTCCAGACTTTAAGAGAAATTTGGTTTCCGTTAGTTGTTTATTTGAATAAGGTTTAACAGTACAGTTTAATTCATCAGTTTTAATAAGAAGTTCGACTTCAATTATTTGTTCTGGTGAATTATGGAATGGTCTTTATTTTTTAAGTCCTACGTTCTATGATGTTAATAATTTTGAAACTGTTGATGATGAGCATATACATGTTGCCAAGAAAAGGAAAGTTTCAAATGAAACATACCTTTGGCATTTACGATTAAGTCATATTAATCCTAACAGGATATACGGTTTGATTAATAGTGAGATTTTAAAATCTCTAGTCTTTGAACCTATACCAGTACGTGAATATTGTTTAGAATAAAAAATGACCAAAAGGCCCTTTAAGGCCAAGGGATATCGTGCAACCAAACCACTGGAATTGGTGCATAATGATGTATGCGGGCCAATAAATGTTCAAGCCAGATGAGGGTATGAGTATTTTGTAACTTTTATAGACGATTACTCAAGATATTGATATGTTTACCTAATGCGCCAAAAGTGTGAAACTTTCTCAAAATTTCGAAAGTATAAGGCTGTGGCAAAAAAGCAATTAGGGTTTCATATCAAAGAACTTCGGTCTGACTGAGGTGGTGAATACCTTTATGGAGAGTTCAAGTTTTACTTGACTCAAGAGGGGATAGTTTCTCAACTATCAATCCCTGGAATACCCCTGCAAAATGGAGTTGCAGAAAGAAGAAATAGAACTCTTCAAGATATGACTAGATCTATGCTCAGTTACTCATCCCTACCTATTTCATTTTGGGGATATGTCTTAGAAACAACAGTGTATCTTCTAAACTTAGTTCCTTCTAAATTTGTTTCTAAAACACCAATAGAATTATGGAAAGGGCGTAAGCCCAGTTTAAACCATATTCGCATTTGGGGTGCTCCTGCACATGTCTTAAGAAAGGAACCGAATAAGTTGGAATCTCGTACAGAAGTGTGTCTATTTGTTGGTTATCCTAAAGGAACAAGAGGTGGACTTTTTTATAGTTCCTCAGATAAAAAAGTTTTCGTGAGTACACACGCAACTTTTTTAGAGGAAGACTATATAAACAATTTCAAGCCCAAGAGTAAAATAGTTCATTAGGAGCTTGCCTCAGCTCAAGAATAGGCTGAATCACATCAATTTTTTCATGTTGCTCCACTGATGCCTATGTATGTTCAAAGAGGGGAAAATGTACCCGAAGGTGAACAAACACAAGTAGAATCAGTGGAACAACAAGAACTAGTACATGTGGAACCTCCACTAGTACAACTTCCACCACAATGCATAGTCCAGGATCCACGTGTAATTGTACAACCACCACCAGTGCAGCTTCGTCGCAGTGAGAGAGTAAGACACAAGCCTGCAAGATATATCTTGCTAGGTGAATCTTACCAAGTCATCACTGATAGCAACGATGATCCTATTAATTATAATGAGGCATTGGAAGATGTGGATGCACATGAGTGGCAGGAAGCCATGGACCGTGAGATGGAATCGATGTATTCCAACTCTATCTGGTCTCTTGTAGAAGCACCCGAAAGGATAAAACCTATAGGGTGCAAGTGGAT
The DNA here is from genome assembly GCA_003254975.1 of Ochetophila trinervis. NCBI lineage: Eukaryota > Viridiplantae > Streptophyta > Magnoliopsida > Rosales > Rhamnaceae > Ochetophila > Ochetophila trinervis. The sequence goes on along the minus strand of QANX01006299.1, from coordinate 24,840 downwards.
CTACAAAAGAAAAAGAGGATTAAATGGGAAGGTAGAAACCTTCAAAGCTAGTTTGGTGGCGAAAGACTATACCCAAAAGAGAGGATATATTACGAAGAAACTTTTTCGCCAGTAGCCATGCTTAAATCTATCCAGATTCTTTTAGCCATAGCAGCAAAACTCGATTATGAGATTTGGCAAATGGATGTAAAAACGACATTTTTAAATGGCAGTTTACAAGAGGACATCTATATGCGGCAACCAGAAGGGTTTATAGCTAAAGGCTAAGAACACATGGTATGCAAGTTGCAAAGGTCAATTTATGGACTTAAGCAAGCTTCTAGGTCATGGAACATTAGGTTTGATCAAGCCATTACTTCAATTGGTTTTGAAAAAAGTCCTGATGAACCTTATGTTTATAAAAGGATCCAAAGTAAAAAAGTAGATTTCCTAGTCCTTTACGTTGATGACATTTTTTTGATTGGAAATGATAAAAATGTGTTGTCAGGTGTAAAGGAATGGCTACACAAGCAGTTCAATATGAAAGATTTTGGAGAAACCAACTATATTCTTGGAATCAAACTTCTAAGAGTCCGGAAGAATAAGATGTTGGTACTATCTCAATCATCATATATTGATAAAATATGTGCTAAGTTTAACATGGATAAATCCAAGTGGGGATATTTACCTTTCAGACATGAAATCTATCTTTCTAAGGAACAATCACTAAAAATTCCTGAAGAGAAAGATATCATGAGTAAGAAACCTTATGCTTTGGCAGTAGGCAGTCTCATGTATGCCATGTTATGTACTAGGCCAGACATCTGCTATGCTGTAGGAGTTGTAAGTAGGTTTCAAAGTAATCTTGGATTGTACCATTGGGCTGCAGTGAAACATATACTCAAGTATCTAAGGAGAACGGGAGACTATATGTTGGTGTATTATAGTGGGAGTTTAGAAACTGTTGGCGTCGCAGACTCAGATTTCCAAGGGGACATTGACTCTAGTAAATCTACATCGGATTATGTGTTTACTATGAATAGAGGAGCCATTTGTTGGAAGAGCATTAAGCAGACATGTGTCGCTGACTCCACCATTGAAGCTGAATATGTGGTTGCATTTGAAGCTGCAAAAGAGGCTGTGTGGCTTAAGAAATTCCTCATAGATCTACAAGTGATACCTGGTGCAGAACTGCCCATCACCCTTTATTGTGATAACAATGGGGCTGTAGTACAGTCTAAAAAACCTAAGTATTATAAAAGGCAAAAACACATAGCAAGAAAATACCACTTAATCCATGATTTCATCGAGAGAGGAGATACAGTGGTTACTAAAATAGTATCTGAGGAAAACTTAGCAAACCCTTTTACTAAGTATCTACCTGGAAAAATATTTCAGAAGCATGTAAAATATATAGGTCTTAAGAGGGTCCCAAATTTACTTTAAAGTAAGTGGGAGTTTGTTTTTATTTGTGTTTTTGTAACGAGACAAATAAATATTTATTTTCTGGTTTTAAATAAAATTTTGAGGTATTTTTTTCAATTTTTGTGCACACTAATATTTTAAGAATAAGTTCCAGATTGATTATGTAGTATATGATCATGTGGATACGTCCACAGAAGATATGATCATAAGTTTTCTTAATCAATGAATGAGATCACAGTTGTTGAATAAAGTTTAGAGTTTTATTTAGACTGCAAAATTTTATGAAATAATTTATCTTGGTTATTATAAAATATTGGTGCGGACTATGTTTGTATTGATTAGGATCAAAGTGAGATTTAATTAAGGTTAAATTTATGTAAAAAGTAATTAAATCTCAAGATATATTTGATTATTTTATTTATCTTAATTCTGAGTTTATTATAAATAGGTATTTAGATGATTATTGTTCTTTGAGTTATCAATAAGTAAGGTCTATCTTACGACCAATATCTTGATGACTTAGGAATATGATTGTTTAAATTACTAGTATTTATGAAATAAACAATAAGAAATTTGTATAAAATATCCTCTTGATATGTTTAAGTACTTGGATGTAATGAAGTCACTAATCAGTGCATTTTATCCATTAAAGAAACTAATAAGTCAAGAGAATAAATAATTGATTGATTGACAGAAAAAATTATCATTCAATTATTGATATTTTACAAAGGAGAGATATAATATTAATATTGTTGTATTATTCTTGGAGTTCAACTCTAGGCTTTTAGTGGAATAGCACCGGATTAGATAGTTGTTTGACAACTATAAGGAGCCTTGATTAATAATAGCTGTTAGATCTCCAGACTAGCTTAGAATATCTGGTACAGTTCACATCTCAGCTATGAGAATATAAAACACAAAGATTGAGTTACATGGACTTGAGATTATACTCAAGTTTGTACTCAAGAGCAAGTGAGAGATTGTTAGATTTATGATCTTGGTCCCACTTGAGATATTATCTAAGTGATAATTCTCTCTGTATTTCAATTTAAATTAAATTTGATTATAAAATAAATTGTTATCTGATATAATTAAATTGATAAGATAAAATCTAGATATCAGTGGTTATATCTATTAAGATTTTATTTTAAATTTTAAATTGAAAATATTAGTTGGTTTGTGCTTCTATTATTTGTATGTACAAATATTAGAAATAATTCTGAGAACAAACTGATTCAAAATTAATTCAGAGAGAATACGTAAAAACATCGAGTGAAAATATTAGAGAAAATATTCATTCTCTAATATTCTTGGTTTATTCTCTGAGATACAATAGAGTCCACACTTTGCTGTACTATCTGAGATTAGTTTTGGAAGATCTAGCATATCAGTGGTAGATCCAGTAGCAGATCTGGTGATAGCCTGTAGATCCAGTAGAATCATTATATAACACATCAAATACAGAAAATCTGCAAAATATTTTATATTATTTNTATCTATTAAGATTTTATTTTAAATTTTAAATTGAAAATATTAGTTGGTTTGTGCTTCTATTATTTGTATGTACAAATATTAGAAAGAATTCTGTGAACAAACTGATTCAAAATTAATTCAGAGAGAATACGTAAAAACATCGAGTGAAAATAATAGAGAAAATATTCATTCTCTAATATTCTTGGTTTATTCTCTGAGATACAATAGAGTCTACACTTTGCTGTACTATCTGATATTAGTTTTGGAAGATCTAGCATATCAGTGGTAGATCCAGTAGTAGATCCAGTAGCAGATCTGGTGATAGTCTGTAGATCCAGTAGAATCATTATACAACACATCAAATACAGAAAATCTGCAAGATATTTTATATTATTTTTTCATATGATTCAGTCACATGTTTTCTTATGAGTTATTGATTTTATGCTTCCGCAAAATATATTTTTCTTACAATAAACTTCAAAGATACATTGGTTCTAATTTGATTTTACGGAGATAAATTGCAAAAATATCAAAACTAAAAGGCATTAATGCCAAAAATCCTTTTAAAAACTTTCAATAAATGAATATATAAACGACCAGCGTTGGGAATGGAATTTAACTTGGAATCTTGCAATAGTTCCAAAAGTTAAGATATTCTGCTAGTTAATGTTAACAAATGTGGGTTTGAGTAACAACAGTATTTGCTCTAACTGCCCAAAAGATGACGAAGACGGTACTCATGCGGTAGCCAAAGGTATATGGCTCTCTTCGGGTGTCTTAGAGAGGGATAGTGCTTTCTGTGTTCATGACTATGAATATTAATATGAAAGAGAAGACTCTATTTAACAATAGTTATGGAAATAAAAAGCTTAAATGGAGTTCTGTACTTGGGGTTGGATGCCGGTTAATTTGAAAATAGAGGTGTAAATCTGATTTTGGTGATATTTTGCGTTTCTTTCGCAATCTTATAGATGTTGTTATAATTGTTAAATAACTATATTTCTTAATAGTGTAAGTTGATAGAAAATGAATTATTATATTATTTATATTATTTTTTGACAATTTTTTTTCATGTAAATTAGTCATTTTTTTGGTTATTTTTTTATAAAATTTTTAAATGTAGTTGAATTTTGAATCTATTACTATAAAGATTTAAGTTCTGACACAAATTAAATTACTATTTTGCCCAAAAATTTAAGCTTTATGTATATGGAAAAAAAAAAAAAACTGCTTGTTGATTATATTGTAAGGTTCTCTGAAAATGTTACGTTAAGTTGAACATAGACAGTAGCTAAAAAAGAAGAACTGAAATGTCTGAAACAGATAATGTGCTAAGAGATAATGAAAATTGAATTTTCAGGTGGGGATTAAAGAGGTTCAAATGCAGTTTGATTATACATTTTAAGTTTTCTATATTAGAAATGGAGCTGCGGATTCTCACATTTGTTTTTGTTCAGTTGAAAGCTTTAAGGAAATCCCTCGAGCAAAATAGTCAATTTTCTTTGGTTATTAGGGAGTGTAATAATGTGGCTGACAGTGTTTCTAGGATGAGCTATAACTTCAGATTTCCATAGTATGGAGGAGTCCATAAGAGAGTGGAACACCATTTGAAGTTTATTTGTTCGGAAAAGTTTTCTTTGAGAAATATTAATATCGGTGTTTGAAAAAAAACCAAGAAAAAAAGCAGCAATGATATATTTTTTGTTTCAAATTTATGTGAAAATTATTTTAAAAAATAGAAAGTGAAAATCTAAGTATTACAAAAGTTTAGGAGACACGTGGGGGTAAAGGAGTGGACAAAGCTTTTCCACAAACAGCGACATTGCTGAACACCAGAGTTTCTCCCATTTCCCCAAAATCAGTAGCTCAGCCGACCAGCCATTGGTTCATTGCTCTCCCCACTCGCCCTCTTCGCCACCATTTCCACAGAAACCCTCGAACCATCTTTTGTCAGAAAAACCCTACTCCCTTGTAACTCTCTCTCTCATCCTGTTTTCATTCCCAATTCACATGTCCAAAATACGTACGAAGTCGTTTTTTAGATCATCGTCGGAGATTGAATTTGTTGGCGAGGAGGTCCAGACCCTCAATTGAGAAATCGGTGACTGGGGACGATCCTCTATTCTTGTGGACCGAGATCAGGTACTTATTTTTTTCTTCCTTCCTTGTTGTTTCTTCCATAAAGTTTCTTTACGATCCATTTATGGAAGAAACAAATAATTCGGTATTATTAACTCTTCTTTACTACTAGTTTGCAGTTGGTATTTGGGTTTGTGAAATTAGGGCTTGTAATTGTGTAATACTTATTTTTGAACTTAGAATTTGCATTTTTCAATATGGTTAAACTCAATCATTTCATAATTGCATCGATAGTGTCGTTTTGTAGGTTCTGGATACTATGCTTAAAGCTCAAACCTGAAAAACAGCCAATCCATAACAATAATCTCATTTGTTCGACTGTTTTTGCAGTATATTGTCTGTGTCTTGGTTGTTTTAGCTCTTAAACACCAACCCAAGTCTGTGTGGTTGAGATTTAGTTTAAATTCATCCCATTTGAACCAATGCACAACCCTAGAGGGAGATACCCTCCCGGGATTGGTTCTGGGCGAGGCGGGGGCATGAATGCAAACCCTGCATTTGTGTCAAGAGCTCCTCAGCAGCAGTATGTACAGAGGAGTGTGGTTCAGAACCAGCATTATCTTCACCAACAGCAGCACCAGCAGCAGTGGTTGAGGAGGGGTCAGTTGGGCAGTGCAGCTGATTCGAATGTAGACGAAGTTGAAAAGACAGTTCAGTTTGAAGCTGTGGACTCAAGGTGTGTATTTTTTCATGGATTTATCGTGTTTATGCATCAACTTTTTTTTGTTTTGTTTTTTGAGGTCTTGGTTTTGGATAAATGCACGTCTTTTTTTTTTTTCGTTTTCTTTGGTAGTGGTAAAATTGGTTTTCTAGGAGACTGAAGTCTATGTTGCAATCATTGGTTAAATGGATCAACTTTTAGTTATGGGAATGGAATTTCCAAAGGTTGTATGTACTTTGAAGTAGATTTCAAATTATGTGTTGATGGATTGGGGACAATGATGTGTAACTGTTATTTGCCAAAGTATCTGAGCGTGGTAGTTGAGATGTAGAAATTAAAGGAGAAAATAGTTTTAAAAATATTATAATGTACTAAATGTGGTATGTGGTTGTATGCTTGAGTTGAGGAAGATCTTACTGTGTTCTGGTAGGTTTTTTGTTGTGGCTTGATGGATAATACTTAGAAGTCTGATTAAAGTCTTCTGAAACTAGGTTTGTCAGTCTGTCTGGATGCAGAAGATTTGGCTGTATTTGAATTAGTTTTGGGATGTAATGATATTAGTATCTTCAAGATGGTTTATTACTTGCCCCTTTATCTTTTTGATGATAGGAATTTCCACATTGTTCTTAATTTGGGAAATAGTAATTTAGTAAACGTTCAATAAGAATCTTTGTTGATGAATTTAAAATGTTAACCCTTTCCTGCTTTTGGTTCCACCAGCTGATCACTAATGACTTTGATGCCTTATCATCGTCCTTGTTGTTGTTGTTGTTGTTGTTTTCTTTGTTCTCTCCCCACCCCCTCTCTCAAAAAAAAAAAAAAAAAAAACTACACAAACACATACAAAATTTTGAAGTGAATGTATTAGTTATGTTGCATAATTTATATGCAATCTGAATGTTTCTCCTCCTTTTTATTTCTTCTTTAGTTCACAAGATTGGAAGGCAAATTTAAAAATACCCCCATCTGATACCCGCTATCAAACAGAGGTAATTTTTCTATGCTTTTGTTATTTGGTCTACATTATATAGGAATGGTGCTGCATGCTTCCTTAAGGTTTTTGAAGGGAGCTAATTTTATGTTTTCTATTTGTACACTTGAGTTGATTCTTTCATGTTATTTAGATATTTTCAATTGTATGGTTGACACATGCTTTCTTTTAGATCATTTATGGGACCATATTTATACTTAAGTTTGTTTTCCCTTCATCCCCCCACCCCAAAAAAAAAAAAAAAAAAAAAAAAACCAGCACAGCATTATCTGTGGATAAATTGTGGTTGAATTAAATTCCTTTGAGGAATGAGGAGTTGAAATATGATCAACAGCATGGTGCAATTTAGATTTATTTACATTGGCACTAGCCATACCACAGGTTCTCCTTGAACATCAGATGGTATTGTTCCATCTAAGAAATTAAGAACAAAATACTAGTATTGGTATTAAATAACATATCTGGCATACAATATTAAAGTATTCTGTCTGGATGGATTTGATAGGCGTTTCTATTTTTGGGATGTTTTTTGTTACATGACTGAGGGTTTTTTATTTTTATGAATTACACATCTCATTAAATAAGTGTCAAAAGCATGTAGGATCGCTAATTGTTTTTATTGCGGCAGAATAACCATATGCTGGGTTATGTTTGTTGTTGAATCGAGAAAACAAATGATAGAATTAGATCATATATCTGGGAGAAGCTGGCTGAATTAAGCACCTAACTGTTTCACGTATGATTAACATGTCAAGTGCTATACCTCCCCTCATTTGTTGTGTGCATTTTGTTAAATGTGCAAAAAAATGTTTTTTTAATAAAGTTGGTTATTTTATATCCCTGCATTACTCTTTTGTACAAGTTACTGTCACTAAACAGAAAATTGTGTTGACTCATAAAGTACGTTTATATTTGTGCATTCCTACGTAAACATAAAGCAGATAGTTTTATTGATTATTCTATAGTTCAAATAAACTTGGAATGCAAATGGTGCTATACCATATAAGTTATATGAGTCCTATTTTTCTGCTTGTCGAGTTCTATAGCCTGGAAAAATTTAAATGATGCACCAAGCTGAATGTTGTTTTGATTATGACTGCTTTTCTGATTACAATTATTGTTTTCATGGAAACATCTATTTGTAGTGCATAATTACAATTGAAGATACTATTTTGATATATTGACATGTTAACTTTTATTGTTTCTACAGGTAAATCTCTCTATTTTTTAGCATTTTAATGTTCTGGTAATGCTTATACTAGTGTGGGTCTACATTAATGTTCTCCCCAGGATGTGACAGCAACTAAAGGAAATGAATTTGAGGACTACTTTCTGAAACGTGAGCTGCTAATGGGAATATACGAGAAGGGATTTGAAAGACCATCTCCTATTCAGGAGGAAAGTATTCCTATTGCTCTAACTGGTAGTGATATTCTTGCAAGAGCTAAAAATGGAACTGGAAAAACAGCTGCCTTTTGCATCCCTGCCTTGGAGAAAATTGATCAAGATAACAATGTCATACAAGGTAGGATATACTTTTTTTGTTCTGTTTACTTAAATGGCAATTCGTGTGAGATGGTCATTATGATGCTTTAGTTCTATAGAGTTGCTTTTTCTTAGATCTTTTGCGAACAATTAATGGTTACATATTAGATATAAGAAATGAGTGCATACATTGTTTTGCTATATATAATTAATTTCTTGGCTTGTTCATGTATTGGTGCTTTTATTGTGTTCATTTCTTGACAAGAAACATTTTGATGCAGCTGTTATACTTGTTCCAACTCGTGAGTTGGCTCTTCAAACATCTCAAGTTTGTAAGGAGCTTGGGAAGCATTTGAATATTCAAGTTATGGTTACAACTGGTGGTACCAGTTTGAAGGACGATATCATGCGTTTATATCAGCCTGTTCATTTACTTGTTGGAACTCCTGGAAGAATTTTAGATCTTGCAAAAAAGGGTATTTGCATCTTGAAAGACTGCTCAGTGCTTGTTCTGGATGAGGTATACTTTATTAATCCCTAAATATATGTATTAAAAAAAATCTTAGCTGACAATTGTTAGTACTAATTTCATCTCAGCTGTCACAACTGTGTTTCAATTATTTTCTATTGCCTAATGTTTTGCTTATGTTAAATTAATATCGCTATATCTGGAAGAAATATTGGAATTATTGGTTGCTGACAGCGTTAACTCCAAAAATATGATTGTTTGTTTGTTAATTTTCTTTCAGGCTGATAAGCTTCTGTCCCCAGAGTTTCAACCATCGATCGAGCAATTGATTCGGTTTTTGCCTGCAAGTCGACAAATTTTGATGTTTTCAGCTACATTTCCTGTTACGGTTAAGGATTTTAAAGATAGATATCTTCACAAGCCTTATGTTATTAACCTTATGGATGAGCTCACTCTAAAGGGTATTACGCAGTTTTATGCTTTTGTTGAAGAAAGACAGAAAGTTCACTGCCTGAATACTCTGTTCTCTAAGGTTTGGTCTCAACTGAACGACTGATGCATGGGGTTATGCCTGTCTGGATATGATATTATAGTTTTTTTCTTTTACAGCTTCAAATAAATCAATCAATTATCTTCTGCAATTCTGTAAATCGGGTAGAGTTGTTGGCCAAGAAAATTACAGAACTTGGCTATTCTTGTTTTTATATTCATGCAAAGATGCTTCAAGACCATCGTAACAGAGTATTTCATGACTTCCGCAATGGTGCTTGCAGGAATCTCGTATGTACTGGTATGTTATTGATGCTTTTGCTTTTTTTATTTTTCCAGATGCATTTTTCCCATAAATTCTTAATTGAATGATTACATTCGTGGTTAAGAAGTTCGTGCTTTTTCTTATCTGAGGTGTTGAAATAATAATGATTTTCTAGTTTTAAGATATTTCAGGTAAAAAGCTTGACTTTTATCTTTTTTCATGGATATTACTTTTTTGGGGGCAGATTCCCAAATGTTTGGTCTGTCAAGTGAAATCTGTATCACCTAGCAGATGGTGAAGTGTTTTTTGTTACATTCAGGGTCAGGGTCTAATACGGGGCATTAAAATCATGATTGTAAAGATTACGTATGTTGGATAGAAAATAAAGTTGGTCTTTAGTGTTTTTAATAATTGTTGTAATGATAGCCTCATGCAAATCTGACATTTCAGTTGTCGAGCAAAGTAGTAATGCATGAAGTCATTTTTAGAAAAAAGTTCATAATTGAGAAATTTAGAGATGAGAATGAATATTTTTCATTATCTATTCTGAATGTACACTATTACATTTATAGTAAATGACTAGGAAGAAATTCTAGGAGGAAAACTAGGAAACTAAATCAGAAAGAAATAAAGGTATTAAAATTGTAATCCCACAATTTTAGGGATTAAGTAGGACCTAAAAAACTTTTCTAATAATATACAAAACAGCTAACAAATCTACAACGAATCAACAAAAATTACAGCTGGAAAGATCAGATTTGATTTGGATTATTATCCTAATCAGATCTGTGTATTCCAACACTCCCCCTCAAGCTGGTGAATATATGTCTTCCATTCCCAGCTTGGAAATTATTTCATGAAAACTTCCACTGTTGAGCCCTTTAGTTAAGAAATCAGCAGTTGATCTTCTGAAGGTACATAGGACATACAGATCAGTCCTTCCTCTAGCTTCTCTTTGATAAAGTGTCTATCAATTTCGATATGTTTTGTCCTGTCATGTTGTACAGGATTATGTGCAATATTAATAGCAGACTTATTATCACAGTATAGCTTCATAGGACCCTGCCACTTAATCTTCAGGTCATCCAATATAATCTTCAGCCATAGTAACTCACAGCTTCCATGTGCTGTTGCCCTGAACTCGGATTCTGCACTTTATTTTGCCACAACATTCTGCTTTTTACTCCTCCATGTTATTAAATTACTTCCGAGAAAAGTACAATAGCCTGTTGTTGATCTTCTGTCAACCACGGATCCAGCATAATCTGCATCTGTATAGGCTTCTAACTTGAGGTCTTGACTCTTCTTAAATAGCACACCTTTCCCTGGACTCCCTTTCAAGTAGTGTAGTATTCGGTGGGCAGCTTGCATGTGTGACTCCTTTGAATCATGCATGAACTGGCTAATTAGACTTACTGCATAAGCAATGTCTGGTCGGGTATGGACAAGGTAGATAAATCTTCCTACTAGTCTCTGATATATCTCCCGATCAGTAGCTGGTTCCTCACTTGCTGCTCCTAGTTTCTGGTTTGTTTCAATTGGAGTAGCCACTGGTTTGCAGCCAAGCTTCCCAGTTTCCTTTAGAAGATCCTGGACATATTTTCTCTGTGAGATAAAAATCCCTTGCTTGGAGTATGAGACTTCAATTCCGAGAAAATACTTCAGTCTTCCCAATTCCTTTATCTCAAATTCTTTCGCTAGACACTGTATCAGTTTCAGCTTCTGCTTTCAATCATTACCCGTGACTATTATGTCATCCACATACACTAAAAGTGCTGTAACTCCCCTAGAATCCGAGTGCTTGATAAATAGTGTATGATCTCCTTGACTTTGCTTGTATCTTGAAGTTCTCATAACTTTAGAGAATCTCCTGAACCAGGCTCTCGGTGACTGTTTTAGCCCACCCCATATAGTGTTTTCCTCAGCTTACATACTTTAGTTCCTACTTGTTTCCCTTCAAAACCCGGTGGAATACTCATGTAGATTTCTTCGTCTAGATCCCCATGTAGGAAGGCTTTTTTCACATCATATTGTTGGAGCTGCCAATCAAAGTGAGCAGCTAGAGATAGTAAGATTCTAACCGTGTTCATCTTAGCTACTGGTGCAAAAGTCTCCTGGTAGTCCATTCCATAAGTTTGAGTGTACCCTTTAGCCACCAACCTTGCCTTGTATCTCTCAAGTGAGCCATCAGCTTTGTATTTCACGTTAAAGATCCATTTGCAGCCTACTAAATTCTTTCCATTTGGTCTGTCAACAATCTCCCATGTCTTGTTCTTTTCCAATGCGTTCATTTCATTCTTCATTGCATTCCTCCACTCTTCTTTTGACAATGCCTCAGATAGAATGCTAGGAACAATAATAGTGTCTAAGCTTACAATAAAACTTTTGTGGGATGGTGACAAGCGCTTTAGTGACACATAGTGAGACAATGGATAAATAGGCTGTTTTGTGCATTCTTTGGATCCTTTTCTAACGGCAATGGGAAGATCTAAATCATTTTCAAGATTATCAACAGTCTGTTCAGTCAAAGGAGGAATAGAACTTACCGTGCTTTCATTCATAAGGCCCGGATTGGTATATTGATTTTGCTTCAGATTAGGAACAGCACTAGATCTTCTTGAATATACCTGAAAAAATCTCTTAGGATCATGATTAGGATCGGTTTGAGGAAGATTTGAAGTAGACTCGGGTTGAGAAATAGAAATAGATTTGGGTTGAGGAAGAATTATGGGTTCGTGAGGAATAGGATTTGAAGTAGACTCGGGTTGAGAAACAGAAACAAATTCGATTTGGGGAGCAGAAACAGAGAACCGAGAGAGTAAATCAAGATCACTAAGATCACTGATTTCATTATTATTCTTATCTTCCAATGAATTCTCCCCCTGTTGATAAGAATAGGAGAAATATGACTTATTTTCAACAAAGGTTACATCGACTGATAGGAAGTATTTCCTAGAAGGAGGATGATAGCATTTGTAACCTTTTTGTGTACTCGAATAGCCAAGAAAGACACATTTGATGGCCCATGGATCTAATTTCCCTCTCTGCTGGTTATGGATATGGACAAAAGAAGTACAACCGAAGACTCTTGGTGTAAGACCATTGGATATTTTGAAGTTAGGATAGAATTTTGATAGAATCGCCATGGGTGTTTGTTGGCCCAAAGTACGTGAGGGTAACCTATTTATCATATAAGTTGCTATGAGAATAGCTTCCCCCCAATAAGATTTAGGAACTTTCCCATGAAATAACAAGGCTCGGGTGGTGTTAAGAAGATGGCCATTTTTCCTTTCAGCAATTCCATTTTGCTGGGGTGTAGGACTCATGTATTATCCTTCTTTTTGAAAAAACGATGACAACACTTGATTAAAGTAATCTTTAGCATTGTCAGACCTAAAAACTTTAATTTTGGCTCCAAACTGATTTTGTATCATGGAATGAAAGGAAGGAAGAATGGTACTAACATCAGATTTTTGTTTGAGTAAAAAGGTCCATGTGACTCTAGTGCAGTCATCGATTAAAGTGACAAACCAGCGAGCTCCTGAGACATTTGGGATGGTTGAAGGTCCCCAAATGTCACTATGGACTAAATCAAAAGGATTAGAACATCGTTTATTGCTAATAGGAAATGAAACCCGAGTATGTTTAGCAAATTCACAAACATCACAATGAAAATCCTTAATATCCAAATTCTTAAACAAAGATGGGTACATAACATTTAAAGTTTGAAAAGATGGATGACCAAAGCAAAAATGATGGAGCCAAATGGCTTCTTTATTAGATGTAGTAAGAAGAGACATTGGTAGACTATTTGGGACTCCTCTAGAGACATGTGTTTCAAGAAATATAGTCCATTCCTTTCCTTAGCAACTCCAATCTTCCTATCCGAGCCCTTGTCCTGAAAAATACAATAAGATGGATGAAAAACCACATGACACTGTAAATCTTTAGTGAGTTTCTGGATAGAGACAAGATTAGCTGATAATTTTGGTACATGAAGAACATCTTTAAGAGTGATACAAGGTGTAATTGAAATATCTCCAATTCCAGCAACAGTGGCAAGTGACCCATTTGCCACTATGATTTTCCTATTACTAGGACAAGGAGTGTATTTACTAAACTGTGAGGAAGAGTGGGTCATATGGTTGGTAGCTCCAGAATCTATGATCCAAGAACTTCCCGAGTGGTTGCTTGAGGCATGTAATCCGAATGAGAATTTAGATTTACCTGAGAGAGCTAGGGAACATGCATCAGAAGGCTTATCAAGAGATTCTAACAAACCTCTTATTCTTTCAATTTCAACCTGATTAAAACTTTCTTTTTGCTGCTCTTCCTGATTTCCTTTCTGCTCACTAAAAACAGTCTGAAACTCAGTCAAATGGGTTTGAGAACGTGGTCGATTTGGCTGTGCTCCTTGGTTAGAATGTGGCTGATTCGACTGTGCTCCTAGATTCCCCCATTCTAGGCTTGCTGGTTTTCCATGCAATTTCCAGCATCTCTCCTTTGTATGTCTCAGCTTCTTGCAAAAAGTACACCACAAATTATCCTGGTTATTATTCTACTGAGTCCTCTGTGCCTCTGTCTTTGGCTCGGTTCTTGCAGTCATTAGTTCTGATCCTTCTAACATCTGTGGCTCAAGCATAACACTCCTTCGGCTTTCTTCTGCTCTAACCAGAGAAATACTCTCTTCCAGTGATGGTACTTCATCCTTGCCAAGTATTTGAATCCTAACCTGGTCAAATTCTGAATTAAGACCAGCCAGGAAATCATAGACTCTATCCTTCTCTATAATTTTTTTTTTTAAAATGACCGCATCTTCAGAACATTTCATAACAAATACCCGATAATGATCGAGTTCCTGCCACAGATTTTGAAGAGTATTAGCTCGGTAACTGTTTTGTTTCCTTGTTTCGTTCCCCTTGCTTTCTCCTTGACTTCGTATATTTGAGCCGCATCACGATCTTTTGAATACGTCCGTCGAACAGATTTCTAAATATCTTTAGCTGTTGTGAGGAACATAAATGTATATCACTTATGGCTGGTTCCATAGAATCCCACAGCCATGACATGATCATAGAGTCAGCTTCATCCCACGCTCTAAATCCAGCTCCTCCTGGTTTAGGTCCGGTTCCAAGTAGATGGCTAAGACGTCCCTTTCCTTTTAGATAGGTCTTGACAAATTGAGACCACTTGAGATAGTTTTTCTCATTTAGTTTGTAGGTCACCCTAACATTCTGTAGGTCCCCAGGCATATGATTGGATGAAATTTCCTCTGGTTGGACAGAGGTTTGAGGAGCAGTGGTTTCAGACATTAAAGCCGAGAAAAGAAAGAATATTGTTTACTCAAAGGTGAGGAAAGGGTACAGCAATGAAGGCTGTTTACGCAAAGGTGAGGAAAGGGTACAGCAATGAAGGCTGTAATCAGAATCCAGAAATCGAACTATGCTCTGATACCATGAGAAATTTAGAGATGAGAATGAATATTTTTCATTATCTATTCTGAATGTACACTATTACATTAATAGTAAATGACTAGGAAGAAATTCTAGGAGGAAAACTAGGAAACTAAATCAGAAAGAAATAAAGGTATTAAAGTTGTAATCCCACAATTTTAGGGATTAAATAGGACCTAAAAACTTTCCTAATAATATACAAAACAGCTAACAATTCTACAACCAATCAACATAAACTTTCCTAATAAGATCTGTGTATTCCAACAATAATGCATGTGGTTTGATGTCCTTTTTACCAATTTTCTTCTTCTGATGCATTATATTCAGTTTCTTTTAACTTTTTATTGTGTGTAGTGTTTTTAGATTCCTGCCACTTGTTCATCCTGGTTTTTGTTTGATAAAGTAAAGAGTGATCTGTTTGTCTTAAAAGAATTACATAATGGTTCCTATTTTGAATTTTTCATTGCAGTTAGAACTCTGTAAGTACTAACTGCTTCAGTTTAGTTATTTAATGTTTTTAAGTTTCAAACTTTTCTGGGATTAAATTTGCAGATTTATTTACCAGGGGAATAGACATTCAAGCTGTCAACGTTGTCATTAACTTCGATTTCCCCAAGAACTCAGAAACATATCTTCATAGGGTGTGTAAGACAAGTCTTTACATTCCAATTTTCTCTCAATGTATCTTGTTTCATTATTATGAATTTTGTTTTGCATACAGGTTGGCCGATCCGGACGGTTTGGACACCTAGGTTTAGCTGTGAATTTGATCACCTATGAGGATCGCTTTAACTTGTAACTATTTTCCTGTTTAGATCTACATTCAAATCAATCTTTTCTGGTTTATCTTTTATATCTGATGTTACTTTTATGTACTTTGTAAACAGGTATAGGATTGAGCAGGAACTTGGTACTGAGATAAAGCAAATTCCTCCCCATATTGATCAGGCAATTTATTGCCGGTGACTGGTGATGGAAAACTTGCTTATGGACAACATGGTGAGTAATATTCAAGGCTGTAATGCTGAGACTGAGATTTTGTACTAAACGTGCGTTTAAGATGGTAATCTGTCTAGTATGATATCGCCATACTAGCCTTGAATGTATGTATAGTTTGCTGCTGTTTCGTAAGGTCTGATTCTACGTATTTGTTCTGCATGTTGTGTAAGAAAACAGTAGATAAAATACATGAGATGTATTTATGCAAGTGATAATGGTTTTTTTTGTTTTCTTCCCATCGAGGTTGATGCAAACATTTGATCTATTGCTGCATCAGAGGGAGACATTCTGAGAATTAGGTACAGTGAGTGGAGACATCTGTGTTTGATGCAGGTGGTATCTTCCCTTTGAAATTGGAATGCTTTTATTTGTTTCTGAATTTTCATAGCGCTAAAACATTAACATGACCTTAATGGAAGTCTAAATTGGCTTATAGATGCTGGGTCCATTTCAGGGTACTCTTCGACTAACTTGCTGGTTTGGAGAACTATTTGCTCTTCTTGTTCTAGTCTGTTCATACACTCAGTTAAACTGTTGAAAGATGTACTTTATGCAGCCAAACCTTTTGTTTTGACCCAAAAGGAAAAAAAAGAAGAAACTTCTGTTTTCTGTTTAATTGTTTTGTTTCCGTAGTTCTCAGCAGTTTTATCCATTTTCAGCTTATTAGTTCCTTGTCCAGTATTTTGACAAAAATGAGTCATCAAATTATGCTTTGGACGTTGACAATGAAATAGTGCCTTCATTTGGTGGGCTTCATGAAGCAGGAGTTGTCTTCCCTGGAAAATTATGGTTTGCAATTTGCAATCGAAGCCGAGCTCGTAATTCCTATTGTATTTTGTTGCTGAGAAATAGGGCTTCTACTTCTACTTGTGCTAGGCGAAGCTTTGTTTATCTCTACTCCATATATTCAAAATGGCATTTCTTCTATTTGGAGAAGTTCCACTGCGCTAATTTTTGGATTCTATTTTCGTTATTTTTTTTTAAGAACTAAATTGAACTTATTTAGTTTGAGTTCGAATCCCCTTCCACAATTCCCGAAAAACATAAAAGAAAAAAGAAAAAAGAAAAAAATGATAATAATTTAACTTCTTTACAGGATTTTTCTAAATGCTTTCCTATTAAATTTAAGTAGGAGGAAATGGAATGCGTTGTATAATGAGTGATAGAGAGGGCAAAGAAAAATTTTAATTGTTAAGTATTGAGCTACTGTGATCAGAATGGTTTTATAAGGTGCATTATTTAGTAAGAAATTTCTGTTCAATTTACCAAAAACAAACAGTTTCTGTTCAATTTTTTTGCGAGGTCAATTACTTCAATTAATTTTTTCGGTAGTAATTTTAAAAGTGTAATATAAAATGCTGTGTTGGATTGGATAGCAGCGAATTCTATTAAACTATGACTTTGGCATTTGAACATTTTATGCATTTAATTTATACATGAAACTTTTAAAAATTGTGTAGAAAATATGTGAAAAATGACAATAAAATTTGAAAATGTGTTTTGTGTAGTTTAAAAAAATGCATATTAAATATATTTGTAACACTTATAAAATAGAGGGGTTTATTTGTATTCGAAACTTTTAAAGACACGTGGGGGTAGATGAGTGGACAAAAGATTTTTTAACACCCGCCAAACCTTGGTCCATTGCTACCCAATTTCTTATGAAAGTTTTTATACTCAACCAGTTACACAAATAATATTTTCACCCAAAAAAAAAAGTTACACGAATATGTATATATTTTTTTTAACGAAAATATGAATAATATTTATGTAATATATATTTTAATTTATTTATTGTACGAATAGTATTAATGATTGAATTTACGCTGCCAATTTGTAATAAAAAAAATTACGCTGCAAAGTGACATATAATATTTTCTCCTCCGTCATTTCCAGCAAAACCTTAGAGAGAGCTTTTGTTTTTTTGTACCCCTTTGAAAATCGCTGAGAAAGAAAACCCTACGCACCCGATAAATCTAACCTTTTTCTCAACCCTTTTGCGTGTAAAAAAGCGACTGTTCCGAATGACCAATCCCCAATTCACGAGTCCAAATACATACAGTACGAAGTCGTTTTAGTTAGTCGTCGGAGATTGATTCTGTTGGCGACGAGGTCCAGACCTGCAATCGAGAAACCAGTTATTCTTGTAGACCGAGATCAGGTACTATTTCTTTCTTCCATTTTTATTTTATTTTATTTGGTCTTGTTCTTTCGATCTATTTATGGACGAAGCAAATTATTCGGTATTGTTAACTTTTTTGCAGTACTTATTTGCAGTTTGTATTTGGGTGAAATTAGGGCTTGTACCTGTGTAATATTTATTTTCCAACTTAGAATTTGTTCTTTTGAATATGGTTAAACTCAATCCTTACATAATTGTCGATAGTTCCTTAAGTAGTCTCTTGAAACCATGCTTAAAACTCAAACCTTGAAAATAGCCAATTCATAACCATAATCAGATTTTGTTGATTGTTTGTGCAGTAAATTTCTTTGCCTTGGCTGTTTTTGTTCTTAAACACCGATCCAAATCTGTGTAGTTGAAATTTAGTTTAAATTCATCCCATTTGAACCAATGCAAAACCCTAGAGGGAGATACCCTCCTGGGACTGGTGCTGGGCGAGGCGGGGGCATGAATGCAAACCCTGCATTTCAGTCAAGAGCCCCTCAGCAGCAGTATGTACAGAGGAATTTGGTTCAGAACCAGCACTATCTTCACCAGCAGCAGTACCAGCAGCACCAGCAACAGCAGCAGTGGTTGAGGAGGGGTCAGTTGGGCAGTGCAGCTGATTCGAATGTAGACGAAGTTGAGAAGACAGTACAGTTTGAAGCTGCAGACTCAAGGTATGTCTTTTTTCGTATATTGTGTGTTTACGCATCATTTATTTATTTATTTTTATTTTTTTTGATATCTTTGTTCTCAATAAAAGGCAAGAGTTATTATTATTATCTTTTTAATTTTTTTCGGTATTGGTAAAATATGTTTTCTAGTAGATTGGATTGAACTGTTGTAAAATTTGGTGAAATAGATCAACTTTTAGGTATGGGATTATGGTGGAAGTTAAGAAGATTGAATGGACTGTCAAGAAGATTGGAATTATATGTTGATGGGTTGGTAATAATTATGTGTAACTGTTGTTATTGTTATTTGCTAAAACATCTGAATGTGGTAGTTGAGATGCACAGTTGAAAAAAAAAATCATTTTTATTAATTATTATAATATACTATATATGTTTCATGGTGTTTTGAACTGTACAATGGAGTAACAAATGCCAATGAGAAGAGGAGAAATTTACGAGTAAATAGAAGTGGTATGTTCTTGTTGATTTGTGGTGTTGTTCAGCTTGAATTAAAGAAGATCTTAGTGTGTTTGGTAAATCATTTTGGGTAGTTTTTTCTGTTGTGGTTTGATGGATAAAGCTAGAGGAGACTCGAAGTCTAATATAGGTTTGGTTGTATTTGAATGAATTTTGCAGATGCAATGATGTTAATATCTTCAAGATGGTTTCTTGGAACCTATGTTTTCTGCTTCTTTTAATTTTAATTTTATTATTTAATGGAAGTATTTTCTGCATTGTTGTTAATTTTGGAAATGATAATTTGGTAAATGTTGAATGCTAATCTTCTGTTCGATAGAGTTATCCTGTTTTCAACCAGTTGATAACTAATGATTTTGATGTCATATTATTGTTTCTTTTCTCTCTCTCTATTTTGCAATAAATATATTAGTTATGATGCATAATTTCCATGCAATCTGAATGCTTCTCCCCTTTTCTCTGGCTTTTTAGTTCACAAGATTGGAAGGCAAGGTTAAATATACCCGCTCCTGATACTCGCTTTAGAACAGAGGTATGTTTTCTATGTTTTTGTTATGTGGTCTACATTCTTCATGCTCCCTCATACTTTATCGATGGAGCTAATTTCAAACTTTATGTTTTTAATTTGTACACCTTGAGTTGATTCTACCATACCATTTAGAATCATTTAATTGTATGGTTAAAGCATGCTTAATTTGTTTACCCTATGTCAGACCTTCCGCCCTCTTTTTACTTTTGGATTATAATGCGGCATTATTGTTCTGTGGATAAATTATGGTCGAATTAAGTTCTTTTCAGGAGGTTGTAACATGTTGAATGGCATGGTGCAATCTAGATTTGTTTACATTGCCACCAGCTATACCACAGGTTCTCATTGATGAATAAGATGGATAGTGTTCCATTTAAGACTAAGAGCAAACTACTATTGGTAACATATCAGGCAAAAGGCTGAATACGATATCAAAGTATCATGTCTGAAAGGATTTCGTAGATGTATTTATTTTTGTGATTTTTGTTTTTACATGACCCTGAATTTCTTCCATGAAGTACTAGACTTATTATATATGCATCATATACAAGGACAACTTGTTGTTTGTATTGGGCAGAATAAGCAAGTGCTAGCTTCTGTTTCTTCATGTATCTAGAAAGTTATTGATAAATTAAATGATATTTCTTGGAGAAGCTGACTGAATTAAGCATCAAACTATTTTTCTATCATTGACATGTTGAGTCTTTTGCCAGACCTCGTTTGTAGTCTAGATTTGTTAAATGAGCCCAAACATGCTTTTTATAAAATTGATAATTTTATATCTTTGCTTTTCTCTTTTGGATATGTCACAAAACAGAGAATTAATTGATAATGTATTTTGATATTCGTGCTTTACTGAAACTTGAATTGGATAATTTTACTGATCATTCTAAACTTAAAAACTTAAAATAACTTGCAATGTTACTAGTTCTATGCCATATTTAAATAATAGTAGTTTTAGTTTTCTGCTTATAGAGTTTTCAAGTCTGGAAAAAATTAAATGATGGACCAATATGATTTTTTTTTTTTTAGTTTGTGACTTCTTTTCTGATTACAATAATTGTTGTCCTGGAAATCTATTTGCAGTGCAAAATTGAAGATAAATTTTTGGTATATTGACATGTTAACTCCTATTATTTGTGGATGTAACTCTCTATACCTTTGAATGTTCGGTAATGCTTATACTAGTGTGGGTCTTCTTATTAATGTTCTGTCCAGGATGTGACAGCAACTAAAGGAAATGAATTTGAGGACTACTTTCTGAAACGTGAACTGCTAATGGGAATATATGAGAAGGGATTTGAAAGACCATCTCCTATTCAGGAGGAAAGTATTCCTATTGCTCTAACTGGTAGTGATATTCTTGCAAGAGCTAAAAATGGAACTGGAAAAACAGCTGCATTTTGCATTCCTGCCTTGGAAAAAATTGATCAAGATAACAACGTCATACAAGGTGTGACCTTTTTCTTGTTAAGGTGTCTGTTTCAATAGCAATTAGTCTCAAGCAAAAGATAACAGTCATTGTGATGCTTTAATTCTATAAAGCTACTTGTTTTTTTTTTTTTTTTTTTCATTATTAATATTATTTTTGGAGAATTGTCATGGTTAATGAGCCTGCAAGTGATCTTTGGGTAACACTTGAGATGTAAGAGATGTGTGGATATATTGTTTTACTTTTTAATAATTAATTCCTTGTGATTTTTTGGGTCAGAAAATTCCTTGGTTTGTTCATACTTTTATTGTGTTCATTTCATGTTCTTTCTTGACAATAAAACTTTGATGCAGTTGTTATACTAGTTCCAACACGCGAGTTGGCTCTTCAAACATCCCAAGTTTGTAAGGAGCTTGGGAAGCATTTGAATATTCAAGTCATGGTTACGACTGGAGGTACCAGTTTGAAGGATGATATCATGCGTTTATATCAGCCTGTTCATTTACTTGTTGGAACTCCTGGAAGAATTTTAGATCTTGCAAAAAAGGGTATTTGCATCTTGAAAGACTGCTCAATGCTTGTTATGGATGAGGTAGACACTTGATTTTCCCCAAATATATGTTAAAAGGGAAAAAAAAAAGACCCTTAGTTGGCAATAGTTGGTACTAATTTCGTCTCATCTGTCGTCAAATATTTTCTATTGTCTTTTATGCTTTGCTCTTACAAATTACTGTTACTATATTTTGAAGAATATTGAAATTATTGGTTGTTGACATTATTAACTCCCAAAATATGATTGATTGTTAATTTTCTTTTAGGCTGATAAGCTTCTGTCTCCTGAGTTTCAACCATCAATTGAGCAATTGATTCGGTTTTTGCCTGCAAATCGACAAATTTTGATGTTTTCAGCTACATTTCCTGTTACGGTTAAGGATTTTAAAGATAGATATCTTCACAAACCTTACGTTATTAACCTTATGGATGAGCTTACTCTAAAGGGCATTACACAGTTTTATGCATTTGTTGAAGAAAGACAAAAACTTCACTGCCTGAATACTCTGTTCTCTAAGGTTTGGTCTCAACTTAACTACTGATGCATGGGGTTATGCCTGTCTGTGGATATGATATTATAGTTTTTTTCCTTTACAGCTTCAAATAAATCAATCAATTATCTTCTGCAACTCTGTAAATCGGGTGGAGTTGTTGGCCAAGAAAATCACAGAACTTGGCTATTCTTGTTTTTATATTCATGCAAAGATGCTTCAAGACCATCGTAACAGAGTATTTCATGACTTCCGCAATGGTGCCTGCAGGAATCTCGTATGTACTGGTATGTTATCGATGCTTTTGCTTTATTTATTTTTGCAGATGCATTTTTCCCATAAATTCTTAATTGAATGATTAAGTTTGTGGTTAAAGATGTCTTCCTTTTTTAATCAAGGTATTGAAATAAATATGATTTTCAAGTTTTAAGATATTTCAGGTGCAAAGCTTGACTTTTTAATTTATTCCTCTTTTTTTTAGTAAAGCATATTATTTATTTGGGAAGTGTTTTTATTTCCCAAGGGAGTCTATGTTCAATCCGTATCATCTGGCTGATGGTACAGCATTTTTTTTACATCCTGGATCTGTGTCTAATACTGTGCATTAAAATCTTAATTGCGGTGATTTCTTATGTTGAATGAAAATTGAAGTTAGTCTTTATAGTTTTTAATACTTATGAAAATCTCACATTTAGTTATTGAGCTTAGTATTACATAAATCAAAATGCATGTGGTATGATGTCAGTTTAACCATTTGTATTCTTCTGATCCTTTATATTCAGTTTCTTTTAACTTTTATTATGTGTATTTGGGTTATATTCATGCCACTTGTTCATCTTAGTTTTTGCTTGGAGTAATGAAAGATCTGTTTTGTCTTAAAAAATTACATAATAGTTATTAGTTCCTATTTTGAATTTTTCGTCATAGTAACTGCTTCAATTTAATTATTTAATGTTCTTATGTTCCCAATTTTTGTGGGACTGAATTTGCAGATTTGTTTACGAGGGGAATAGATATTCAAGCGGTCAATGTTGTTATCAACTTTGATTTCCCCAAGAACTCTGAAACATATCTCCATAGGGTGTGTAAGAGATTCTTTACGTTCAAATCTTTTCTCAATTTATCCTATTACATTCTTTTTGAATTTTGTTTTGCTTGCAGGTTGGCCGATCTGGACGGTTTGGACACCTAGGTTTAGCTGTGAATTTGATCACCTATGAGGATCGCTTTAACTTGTAAGTATTCTCCTGTTTAGATCTACATTCAAATCAATGTTCTCTGTTTTATCTTTTATATCTGATTTTACTTTTATGTATTTTGTCAACAGGTATAGGATTGAGCAGGAACTTGGCACTGAGATAAAGCAAATCCCTCCCCATATTGATCAGGCAATTTATTGCCGGTGACTGGTGATGGAAAACTTGCTTCATGGACGACACGGTGAGTAATATTCAAGACTGTAATGCTGAGACTTGGATTTTGTACTGACTGTGCATTTAACCTTTTTATTTGGATAGTGTAATATCGCCATGCTGATATTCTATGTGCTACCGTTTCTTCTGGTCTGTTGCAACATATTTGTTCTTTAGCTGTGTAAGAAAAAAATGTGTATCTTATTTGTGCAGATGATAATATGGTTTTGGTTTTGCCGTGGTTAACGAAGCTGCTCATTAGAGAAGGTATCTACTGCTGCATCAGAGGAAACATTCTATGAATTAGGTATTATGTGAATGGGGAAATCTGTTTTCCGATGCAGATGGTGTCTTCCCTTGGAATGCTTTTATTTCTTTCTGAATCCATAGCCCTGAAAGATTAACAGGTCGTGAATTGAATTCAAAGATTGGCCTATAATTCCCCGGTAGATGTTGGGTCCATTTCAAAGTCCCCGTTGACTAACTTGCTGTTTTGGTACTAATTGCTCGTTTGCTAGTTTGTTCATACTTCATTCACAGTTGAACTATTGGAAGATGTATTCTATTCAGTCAAACCTTTTGCTTTCATAGACCCCAAAAAAAAAAAAAAAAAAAAAAAA